>CAUZXS010003295.1:0-47500 GCA_963585895.1 Sepioteuthis lessoniana
GAAGTTTTGCTATTTAACACTAATTTCAACACTATTCATTATTTGCACACAGTTAATGGTTCCAAGTATTGCTATGTAATACCAATAATTTGATTTAAGCATACACATAACAGTAAAAAGTAAAGTTGGTAACCATAGTCAAGGGTGACCCCCAAGTCTCCCTTTTTGATAGCTACTACTCCAAGGTGTAGGGGAGGGTGCTACTCCTTTCCCTAGATTGCTCCACTTTATCCTTGATCTGTACCTTATAATGCTGAGTGTTAAGCAAGGAAGCATCAAATACCATTTTTTGAGTCTTTGGTATGACTTGACCAGGGATTGAACCCCGGGCTCCCAGGCCATTGGCGAACACTCTAACCATTATGCCAATATTTAACACTAATCATTCTATTCAACATTACTCATTCATTTGTACACAGTTAACTGATTCCAAGTATTGCTATAAATCATAACAATTCAATCAAACATCAGTTATTTCTTTGCATACAGTAAAATGATAAAACTGTCCTATTTCTAACAATTCAATTTAGCATAAGTTATTTGTTTGCAAACAGTTTTAATGTCAAATAGTTCTATTTGGCCCATAGATAGGACCTTAGGTGCTACCACTCTGAGCCAGAGTGGACCAGGGAGCAATGGCAATGAAGAGATACCCCACATTCCCCAAATCTTCAGGACTGCAGCCTCACCATCAGATGGTTTAATATCATACCCGGGACACTCATTGGGAGAGTTTTACTCCTCTGCAGAGATGCAGTCAATGTATTCTACAGCCCCAGCTGACTGGGCTGTTGCCAACTTGTAGAAATTTGCAGGAATAGCATATCAACCCTTTTCAGATATTTCTTGCCAAATCCTCTTTATACATATATACATTATATATGATTTGTAAATGAATAGTTTGTAGGTAACATTTTTAAAACAAACTAGAGCACACAGTTAAATAGTTTCATGATTAAACAGTTCAATTTGACCCGTGGACCTGAGAGAAATGGCAATACAAATGGGTACTCCACATTCCCCAAAGCTACAGGACTGATGTCTCATATTCAGTCTTACCTCTCAATAGAGATGCTTTTGGCATAAGCCCCAGCTAACTGGGCTATTGCAGTGATAGTTTTCAAGATTCTGTTTTATATCACGTTTTCTTCATTCTATTAAAATAAGTTCATTCAGCAACAGGTAATATTTTTCTCATCCTGTAGGGAAACTATTTACATCAGGTGTTCTTAAAATAGTCCATATAGACCTCTGGGGGTTGAAAAAAACAATAGGGGTTCACAGGGAGTGTTGCATTTATAAATCCCATTATAAGTGAACAAAAATCACTGATTTGTATGGACTAAGTGCCAGATATACACTGAGCAGAATGTCTAATTAGGTGTGATAGCCACTAGTAACATGTTGTTCAAATACAATTCATTCAAAATACACAGGTCATTTAAAATTGGAAACCACTGCTTCATGGTGAACTATCCAACAATATTTAACATAGTATGGCACAAGGTTACAAGTGTTGAGCTTCCAGTGAAGACTAAACTCACCATAGTTATAATGTTATTTGCAATGAGATTGTTGACCGTTAGTCCATATCAAGATGCCCTTTCTGATCAATATATATGAAACTATAAAAATGTATTTATCAGTTAACTTATTTTGACATTATCATGTCATACTAAACAAAGGTCGTCTTTAAAAGTCAACTGTCTCTTTTTCCAAATATGAAAGAAAGAAAGAAAGAAAGAGATTCCATGCTATTAAATTGGTAAGCACTTTCTATGCATGGTAGCCAAACTATTTTAAGAACTTTTAACAAACTTTCGTTCGGGTTATTTAATGCCCTAATTCGATTCAATATTAAATGTTTTGTAAACCATAACTATATTTTCAATGTTCCATTGTATTTTTTTAAGTGCCGGCTCATCGGCCTAGTGGATAGAGTGTTGTTGGCATGACTTGATGATGATGATGATAGTACAATTTAATTTTTTGGTATAAAAAGGTCTGCTCTGGGACTAAGATAGTTATAATAATTAGATATTTCCTACTCAAGCAACCAAATTGACGTGAAAAATCAAAAATTTCACCTGCTGATTTTCTAGGCAAACCAAGCAGAGCCCCTACTACCAGGTGTCAATACTTCCTATTTCCATTTGACCTTGTACCATACTCATCTAATCTTAGTAAACATCAATATAAAATGTTAGGACTAAAACAATAAATGTGCAATTCAACCCAATAATTACTCGAATAGTCAACAGTCACCTTTGACAATAAAAACATGCCAACTTGAAAAACATCTCAAAGGTCACCAAATAATAAAGGATACTTGATTTACAGTCAAGCACTGGTTCACACCAGATCACTAAAGTTAAGCAATTGTGGGCTTATTTAGTACTTAAATGAGTAACCAGCTGATGCTATAAGCAACCTAAGGTTGGCGTGCAAAGTTTACTAAATAACTCATATACTAGTATAATGAACAACTTTCTAAGACCAATTCTTAACCTCAAAAATCATTACACAAGATCCGTGTTTGAACACTAAAATCTGACCTTGTTTCTAAGCTTAAATTTGCAATAATTTTGATACAAAATGTCCCCACAGAGCTGATACCAAAACAATGTAATTTTACATATTATTTATGCAATTTGGTCTCATTACTGAGTAATGACATATTCTATAGTTTGCTAACAGAATGCATTTTAAAAATTTGTAATGAGGAAGAATTAAAAGCAGAATAATCTATTCCAGTGGATTGAATAAAGAGTTGGGTTTGAAAATTCCTTGAAGGCAACTGATTAGAACAGATAACTGAAAGTCAGAGAGTGCAATGGATGAAACATTGTGATGATAAAAACAACACTAGTCCGAGTGATTCTATCAATATGTATAGACACACACACACACACACACACACACACACACACACACACACACAAAGGAGTTTCTTTGAATATCTAGGAGTCATTTTGAGAGATATTGAAAATGTCCAAGAAACTAAAGGTAACTTGGAAGATTGTTCAATCTGTTTTTTTCCTCAAACATATATATATATATATATACACACACACACACACACACACACAATGCTGAAATTATTTTAATGAAGTAAGTTTACATATTCCTACCATAAAGAAAACATGCAACAATAAGGTATTTCCAAATCCTTTTTTAATTTCAATATCTTTGTCTATTTCTTTTGCCTTTAGTTCACTGAAAGAGCATAATCTTTTTTTTTTATCAGTGTTCTAGATTTTTTTTAAATCTCACAAGTTTATTTATTTGATTAAACTTTATAAGGATAAAATTATGAATCGTAGTTGTTCAAAATAAATTTAAAAAATTTTTTTCTATTTTTCTTTAGAACATAGTCAGCACATACGTCACCACACTCTACTTTGGACCATCTCTACAGACAAATATAATGAACTTAAACCAAGTGCATCATACATTTCAAAAATCTTTCTACTCAAATATTTCCTACTATTTTTTTCCTAGTGTAAAGCAAAATACAACTGAGGAGAAAAGTACTCTTCCACTTCTTATCTCAATGATTAGATAAATGGAGGGGGGGGAACGTTTTAGAGTAATAAAAAGAAACTATCCAGCTGTTGTGAAAACTAACATATTTCCCGCCATTTCCGATGAGATTATTTACATATGGATGGATACCTGTAGCTAGGATCAGAGTGTTGTATCTGTGCACTCCAGCTAAGATTGGAGTGTATGTATTTACTCAACCCTTCTACAATAAGCAAGATGTGACACAAGGTCAATTTTCTGAGTGGAGTAAAGCTGGTTTGAATTCAGAGTTTTCCATCTGTTAAACTAGTTGCCATAGCAAGGCTAAAGAACTGAATTTTCCCTACTATTTATCCATAAATGAGAGGAAAATAAATGGATTCATGCCTTTCCTATTAGTGTGAAAGGAGGTGCCCGTGGTGTAATGGTTATTGTCACAGGAAATGGAGACGGCGACACGAGTTCAAATACTGGATGAGACTAATTGCATTTCACATAGCACTAATACCCTTGGGAAAGGTATGAATCCAATTAATCTCCCTCCAGCTATGGGTAAATAGTAGGGCAGACTAGGTTCTTTAGCCTTGGTTAGGCAACTGGTCTAGGAGAAGGAAAACTCTGAATTCAAACCTGTTAAACTCCGCTTAAAAATTGACCGGGTATCATATCCTGCCCGAGCGGAGGGGTTGGTAAATATGATTAGTGTAAAATGAAATACAAACAGTACCATCCAGGATTTGATCTCAGGTTACCAATAACAGTTATGCTAAACACAGCTCCCTAGAATCAGAGTGTAGTATCCGTTGTGCACACAGCCAAGGATCAAAGTGTGATACCTGTATTAGAGAAAATCTCATGATTGTTTTTAAAACAATAAGCTATAAAGTCAATGAATAAATAAATTTATAAAATTATAATTATTCTAACATGTTTATATAGCTTCAAATTGACAAAATTTGAATTCCAGATAATAATAATAATAATAATAATAGATGATAATAAAAACATGTAACTAAAACAACTGAATTTCTGATCAATCAGTAATGAGATCAGTTCATGAATATACTGCAAAAGGTTTCATATACAACTGGTTGGATGTGGGTGCTAGTGTTTAGAAAAATGGAAATGTGTTACCATAGCAACAAAATATATCTACAGTGTAGTGAGATCAGTTTGCATGACTAACAAATAATATAAAATCACATTGTAGATTATTGTAGGCAACAATAAAAACTTTTTAAATCTATTTGTATGGCCCAGTAAAAGATTATTTTTATTTCTATTAAAGAAATTTTCTTTATTTCATTTATTCATTTACAAAAAAAAAAAAAAAAAACACATTGACTGGTTGATTTTAATAGCATGTCAATATAAGATTATTTTATGTCTAAAAGTTAGAGAATCACATTCAGTGGTTGTTTATGATTACAGTTTTCATATCGTTGTTTCTTAAAAGGTTACTTTTTGCACAGATTTATCAAATACAGATAATTTTCAAAAGATATCTATTTAATCGACAGGGCTAAGAAAGAAGTTTTTTGAGCTTTAGATAGAGTTTAAGTTATGTAAACAAATATATCTATCCACTGAACTTTCTCTGGCAGAAATAAAGACAAGTCTAATACCGAACTCTGTTTTTGTGAGAACTTAAAAATTAACAAATGTCTTTGAGAGGTTAACGTTTTTAGGGCTCTAGCGATCATTGCCTGTACTACAAATGTACAAAAAAGTATTAATTTGCCAATGAACGAGGATGAAAAAGTCATGGAGAAATTAAAGGGGGGGGGTCATAACTTTGATATCTGGCTCGGAAATATTCGTCTCATTTTAGTTTTGACAAAATGGTGATTTGAAGGAGCGTCATGGATACAAAATTAGGATCCAGTTCAGCATTTCTACTGGAAATCGAACCCCTCGTTGATAAAGGAAAAAAGTTTTGTAATTTTCATAAACTAATATCCTACACAATAAAAATGATCCGGGGTCCCATTTAAAGTAGAGAAAATTTGGTGGCCATAACTCTGTCCTTGAATTATGTAATGGTGAACGGACGAACAAGACATTTTTGTAATTTACTAAGATAGTCATTTTTTTTTTAGATAAATTAAATTTGTCAAACTACCAGAAAATAAAATCAAAAGAAAAATAAATACCCAATATTTTATAAGAGAGGAAAATATCAATTCTTGAAAATGTGACATTGTTCAGAGAGAATTTTAAAAATTTACTTATGTAAAGAGAAAGATAAACAAAACAAAGCAGGGAGAAAAAAGTTGTTACAATATGAAAAAATATTTTTTTTAAACAAAATTTCGATTTTAAACCCACCTGTCAAACTATTTTTCATTATCTATTATTTCATAATAATTGTGACACTTGCATATATATTTCATACATTAAATGTATCAATCATTATGGGACATATAAGTAATGTTTGTTATGAAATGAAGTAAAAACTTAGTAAGGTCGAATAAAAACTGTTGATCAGTAGATGAGATGAGGGATAAATTTTAAAATTTCTTTTTAGCTGAGGGGGTGACGGAAGAAAAAAAATAAATAAATAAAATAAAAAAAGACTCGTGAAAAAGGCACTCTTCGTTTTTAAGATATCAAGACTTTTTTTTTAATTAAAATTATCAGAGATCAAATCAGAACTTTATTTTTCTTGAGTGGAATAAAAAATTAATCTCTGATAAAAAGTCTACGCCCAAAATAGAAATTATTAAATGATAAAAAAACAAAAAATAATTTATTATTTAACCGGAAAATAGGACATGACACACAAGGTCATCAAACTGAAAGGAAAGAAAAGACAGATTTTTAAACCTTTTTTCAAAAATATAACCTTAAACTTATAGTGACCAATTTTTCTATCTTGGGAGGAAAATTATATTTCTTAAATAAGATTAAAAAGAATATGAATTAACAGGAAGATAATAAATATATTTATTGCCTCAAATTTTCTGACTGTGGTCGTAAATGTTTGATAAAGCGTGACGTTTAAAAAAAAAGAAAAATCCAATTATAAATATTAGATAATCAACAGCACACAATAATAATCAATAATTTCGCTATAATTCAATACAGAATGGTAAAAATGTTTTGTTATTTTTAAATATAACACCATCATCTTCAACAGAAGAGGTTTATTTGAAGAAATATCACGATTGGTTTACGTACACAAAGTAAAGGAACATTTTGCAATTAAAACGCAGTTGTAAAGTGAACCCCCAGTTTGTGACCACCATAAGCGTAGGTACCGCGTGAGTTCCTGGAAACCTTTAATCGAAATAGCCAAATTAATTCACGAAAGCGGATGGAACTGAATCAGACAGAGACCCTTAGAGAACACAAGAGAACTGATATTTTCGAAACTTACCTGGATAAATCTCGAAATATTGCGGACTGACAACATGACGTGAAGGTCATGCAAAACCCAAGCCTTCTCAAAGTGACGGTGTTAACAACAGCCGCTGTTGCGTAGTTTTTCGTTTGGTTACGTCTGGATCAAATAATTATCTATGGAGGTGGTTAACACGTTTGTATATTTTTTTAAATATCAGCGTCTAAGGGGAATAATTCATGTAACAATCTTTTTTTTTAAATTTACTAAAATTTCCTTTTGAGGGCAGTTAGTAATTATGCGGTATTGTTGTATAATCTCAAGGCCACTCGATGAAAATCTAACACACGACTGAAAAGTAATGAAACGCTAGTTCATTAACAATTAAATAACTCTCTCTCTCTCTCTTTCTATATATATATATATATATATATATATATATATATATATATATATATATATATATATAAATGTATTCCTATAAATATATATACATATATATATATATATCCACCTTGAGCTACCGAAACTGAGTTATCACCCTGGTTGGCGGCTGATGAGGCTAGGGTATCGCACGTGCTTTCACACGTTGTATGATGAAAAAAAATATATATATATATATTATATATATATAAATGTATTCCTATATATATATACATATATATACATATATATATATATATATATATATGTATGTAATAGTCCTGATGATGATTCATTAGAACCGATACGCTATAGTGTCAACTTTGCTTGTCAATAAATCTCTCCTTCTACTTGGATTACCTTGTCATCAATTTTTCTTTATATATATATATATATATATATATATATATATATATATATATTCAAGAGTATGGTCATATCTGTGATCTCAGGTTTCATGTTTTATGCATTCATCTATTTAATAATACCGCAAAATTAGGTACACCATTGATTCACCAAATGAGCTAGTGATAATCATAAACTATTGCTATATATATATATATATATATGTGTGTGTGTGTGTGTGTGTGTGTGAGAGAGAGAGAAAGAGAGAGGGAATGAAAGGAATCAGTCAGAATATATGTGGAAAAAGGTAAATGGACAAAGGATATATACTTGGTGTAATTGATGACATATTTATTATCATATATCTATTATAATAAATTTATTATCAACTACACCAAGTTTATATATTTTGTCAATTTACCTTTGTCCACATATATATATGCACATATATATATATATATATATATATATAACCACACACACTTACACATATATATACATACAATTATAATTCAAATCTACAACTAAATCCATTTTAAATCAGTAAAATAGAGTGCTCTATACACAAAAATGCAGAGCAATATCACAATATTTTCAACTATAAAATAGAATAAAAGGCTAAAAATTCACAGCTTTGCGTTTCAGGTGGCTGACCTTCAGGTGAGTTTGTATTGACATGTATGGTATCAATAACAGTTTACCTCAAGGTCGACCACATGAAAATCAATGTCATGAGTTTTTACCATTTATTTATCTATCTATCTATCTAAAAGATAAGTAACATAAAGTTGACAAACGTAGTTGAGGGTGACCGGAAGGCTCCCTTTTCATTAGCTATTTCACCGAGGTGTAGAGGAGGGAACTACTCCTTTTCCTAGAGTGCTCCACTTTATACTTGATCCATTCCTTATAATGTTGAGCGTTAAGCAAGGTAGCGCCATTTTTTGAGTCTTTGGTATGACTCGACCTGAAATTGTACTCTTGTCTCCTGGGCCATTGGTGAATACTCTACTTATTACCCCTATATATATTAAATAACTCACAAAGGTTGATATACCATTATATATATATATATATATATATAGTACAATTTAATGGAGACTCAAACTCAGTTAAGTCGTCATTATAAATATTACGATACTCTCCATCTTGTCAGATGACTATTTACTTTTATTTTATCTTCTGAATACGAACTGTAACTCCACATTTGCTACTCGAGAGAAGCATGTAAATAGTCATTTGATGAGATGGAGAGTATAGTAATATTCTCCACCAAAATAAATTTATTATGATGACTTAACCGAGTTTGAGTCTCCATCAAATTGTACTATATATGCTCTGAATGTGAATTTTGTTATACCCAAGAGAATAAATAGGGAACTAACAATAGCCATACATTGAGCACTCTCATAGATTTATATGATTTTCCTCATATATTCTATGTAAAGAATAATCCACACCCACTGTCTTTGGACACTGACTGGATATTTTTAAAATAAATATATATATATATATGAGTCTCCATTAAATTGTACTATATATATATATATATATATATATATATATAACTTTTGAAAACATTCTGATGACACAAGGAAAGTGACTGTCTGGAAAGATCACAGAAACACTACAAAATCACAAAGAAATGGAACACACACTCGTGATATTGGTGTGGAATAACATGATCACATAAGAAAACAATTCAGATTCTTCCCAATGAAACTGGTCAGCTGTGTCAATAAATCTCATATTGTACTACCACGGCACCCAACAGTGATTTGTAGTGCTATGGCACCACATAGACTTATGTAACACCACCATTCTAAATAGTCTATGAGAGTGGCACTATGCCTTAAGTTCCAGTCAGACCCCCGTTGTAACCTAGCCATGAGAAGAAGTGACAAGTATACAAAGCATTGTTAGTTCTTTTGATACAAAGCTTATTTACTACAATCCATTCCTGAGAAAAACAGAGTATGAATTAAATCAACTGCTTTGGATAGATTGAGATAAATAAACCGTCACAGGACAAGAGAGGCAAACATAGGCCTTGGTATTATTCTTTGCTGCCGGTGTGGGAATCCTTCATGGATCTCACTTAAAGTGAGAGCCGTAATTTTCAACCTGTCTTCACATCTCCGCGTTTCGTGTTCAACTTTCTTTTCCTGTTTTCTATCCTTAGTCCACTCTAATGGCTTTTCCGTTTGAGTTTCTTTCATCCAATCACAGCTAGCAGCCGATTTCTCCTGATACATTTCTATTTTTAACTTGGGCATTTGCTGCTATCATGATCTGGATTTTTGCAACCTACCGTTCCCTTTTCCCATTTGTTTCAACCTTATCATTGTGCCTCTCTCTCTCTCTCTCTCTCTTATTGCCTTGAATCTCTTTCTCATATATACATTGCTCCTTTTTCCCTGTCTCCTGATTAACCTCTAAATCTAGCTAGGAAACAACTTACTACTAAAACAATTACCTAGAGTCTCTAATTACATTTCACCTGGACAAATTAACTGAAGGTGTCGAGAGTCAAGAGTTCTCTGTAGTACATCGGATTTCTTTGTTTATTCGTATAGGTTACTAGTTTAAAAAATTAGTCATTTGAATTTATACAACATATCTTGACTTTCCAATGACTTTATCGTCTCAACATATAATTCAAATTAATGACATGAAATTAATGATTCATTATTAAGGTCATGAACACAAATTTTGCACATGAATTTCATGGAAATTCTCTTTGTGTCATATTTTCAGTTCAATCAAATCTTACATCATTAAATTAATACTTTGTAACTAAAAAGTTGTGAATTCAACAAAGGATTATACAAAGTGGCAGCAACTTGATCTGTCATTCCAATGACAAGATGGAAAACCAACAAAGTCTGGTGGTATTGTAAAATAATGCTGGGGCACTCTGGGTTAACTGTAATGATATTTTGGTGCCAAAACCAATCCTAACCCCATATTTTATAAAATGTAAATAAATTGATTATTCAATACTTCCACCTTTAAACAAAGAAGGGAATGGCATCCTTTTTTGTTAGATATTAATAAATAATAATATAATAATAGTCTATAAGATCTTAGTTTGGTTTGGTTTGGTCTTATTGCATATCAACCATTGTTGGTTATTAAATGCCAGATCCTGTTTATACATGCATACTAAATATAAGATTTGTAAAGACATTTTTTAGATACGCACAGTCAAATGATCAAACAGTTCTATTTCTAATAAGTCAATCTAGCATAAGACATTTGTTTGCTCTCAGTTTAAATGTCAACAAGTTCTATTTGACTCATGGATAGGACTCTATCAGGTGCTACCATTCTGGGCCAAAGTGGAGCTGAGAGTGATGGCAATGAAGGAATACTCCAGATTCCCCAAAGCTCCAGTATTAATGGAGCTTCACTATCAGATTGTTTAGTATCATATTCAGGACACTTGTTGGGAGGTGGGGTCTTACCCATTAGCAGATATGTAGTCAGTGTATTCTGCAGCTCCAGCCAGCCGAGTTGGCTGTTTTTGGCTCTTAACATGATTCCTGGGGTGCAAGTCAGTTTTTTTTAAGCTTTTTCCATCAAATTCATGAAGGGGTCAATACGGCTCAAATGCTTTAACCATTTCTCTTGAATTCTATCTGAAATTGCAAACTTGAACTCAACTGATTAGCCCTTCATTTCTATAGGTAATAAGTTTCTTTCCCATAGGGCATCCTCTAATTGTCTCTTGCCTGATACCCTTATGCTTCCATAAGTCAGATTTTTCTAGCTACGCCATAAGGATGTATTCTTATCTGCTTCCATCACTCAGTACTTTTCTGTTTGATTCCTGCTTGGCTTCTCTGCATTCTCATCGGCCAGGCTTCTCTCACTGTCACTACTAGGTGGCTCACAACTGACAGTTTCCTAAAAAGTCTCTTAAGCAAATTCTTAAGTAAAAATAAATAATGCTGCATTAAGAGATTTATCCCAAAATAACAATATTGTCATCACATCAGTTCATTATGGACTCTACACAATACAATAACTAAATAATAAAATTATTTGATGACAAACACATGTATGAACAAATTACATAACAAACTCTAACTAAAAATATATATTTTCTAGAAATCATATAAAGAAATAATTACAAAAGAAGACAAATTCTGTTTTTCATAAATTGATTACCACCTTATAATTCCTAAAATTTATGGACTTCTAAAAACTCATAAGGCCACAATTCCTTTACAACTCTAGTTGGTTTAAGAAATCTAGTCAAAAAGGAATCAACGTATTGGGCGCTAGTCAACTTAAGTTGCAAAAAGAACTAATGGATGTTCACCAATCAGACATCAGCAAAATGCTGCTCTTTTCCACTTTAAACTTAGTCTCTTTTATGTTCATCAAATCTCACCACTTCACGTGGGCTTATCACGTTCTCCTTCATAAAACAAGTCACACCTCTTGCATCCTTTTCTTCTTCTGGCTTCCACGTGCCGGTAGCAGAGAGAGCACACCTTCTGTTTTTTTTAGGTAAGATTGTTTGTGGCATTACTACTACAACAACCAATTATTTTATGGATTGGAACTGCCCCATAACATTGCAAAACTTTTAGCCAAAATATCAACCCTTCTTTCAGGTACTAGTAGCAATTCTCACATCAAGAACTCCAGTAATCTACCTAACAAAATAAATAAGCATGGAAAATAAATTTTTAGCCAATCTTGACATAAAATCAATATACACCAACATTTCTGTAAATAGAAAGTCACCTCAAAAGAACCAACATTATATGACCTTTAACTGTGAATAAAATTATTAAAATTTACACATTATGCACTAAACATTGCTTTTTTTTATAGTAATAATATTCTTTATAAAAAAAAAGTTTGCTTTTCTATGGGTTCACTATTTAGTGTCTATTTCTTGAAGTTCTTAAATATTGTCCCTTTAAATTTATAATACCCAAAGAGTCTAGTTATTTTGATTATATAGCTGTTATATTATTTATATATTCATGCAATAATGACTTACAAAAATCACATATAAATTAAATAAAATTTGACCAACCATAGATTTTACTTATGAACTAGAAACTAACAATACCTTACCTTTTTTTTTTTTTTAGATATATTACTAATAAATGATAACAACAAATTTGAATTTAAAGTTCATCATAAATTTACTAATAAAAAAATTACTATATCCATTTTTACTTACATTTTAAAACCAAAATAAAAAGTGGAATAATCATAGATTTTTACTTTAAAGCTCATTAAATTTGCACCCGAAATTTTAAAATGATGAACTTGACTATACAGAAAATTCCTTTGCACATCTTCAATATCCTAAATATTTGATACAACATGCTAAAAGCTTTTAAAATTCACAAACATAAAAGTTTTTCATAAACTTCTAATAACAATTTTCACAATAATAATCTATTACATAGATATATTATTTTATTCCATGAATTAATCACGAACACCATTGAAAAAACTTAAACAAGCTTAGAATCATAATAGTAACAAACTTTTCAAAAAACGATAAAGAATATAATCCATAAGATTAACAATAAACATATCAAATCTGATACGGGTGTTTACTTTATCCAGTGCTTAGGATGTAATAGAAAATATGTTGGTGAAACTTCCCCATGAATAAAAAAAAAATGAATATATGTGTAATATCCTAACTAGCAAAAGGGAAATAACCTCTGATGCCACAGGGGTTATGACCCCTACTACATCTGGGGGACTTGGTCAATAAAGGAACGTACCAGGAATAGCAGCAGATGTTCATTCTCCCTCTGTCTTTAATCATCATTCATCTTATCGATTCATCTTGGTAATTGTCCATACCTAGCAAGTATCCATTACCTCAGATATAAAGACTTTACAATATGAACATAAAAGAGACATGAAAATTGGTGACAACAAAAAAACATTAGAGTAAGACATAATTTAAAAACAAATCATAACTTTAAAGAGGTTGGTTAGGTTTGGTTATTTGGTTTAAGGGCATATCAAACTCTTGTGGCTTATTCAATGGTAAAGAGTTCACTAATGGCCCGGGAGACCTGGGTTCAATCCCAGGTCGAGTCATACCAAAGACTCAAAAAATAGTACTTGATAGCTCCTTGCTTAACACTCAGCACACAGGTACATATTAAGGGTAAAGTGGAGCAATCCAGGGGAAGGAATAGCGCCCTCCTCTGCGCCTCGGTGTAGTAGCTATTGAAAATGGAGCCTTCGGGTTGCCCTTGACTACAGTCGCCAACTTTACTTATATATATATATTAGCTGGCCCATTAGTGTGTTCACTTATAGTCCAGGAAACAGGGGTTTAATCCCCCGTTGAGTCATACCAAAGACTAAAAAAAATGGTATGTGATGCCTCCTGGCTTAACACTCAGCATTATAATTTATGGATCAAAGGTAAGAGAAGCAATCCAGGGAAAGAAATATCATGCTCCCTTACATCTTGTTGTAATAGCTATTGAAAAGAAAGCCTTCGAGTTACCCTCAACTATGGTCGGATGAAACTTTATTTTAAAATGAGTTAGAACTCATCTGTTTGCACACAGATAAATGGTTTCAAGTATTGCTGTCTCAGCACAATTCACCCTCAGGCACTATCTTCTATCACTTTTAAGATAAGATAGAGTTGGCAACTTGTTTTAAATTTAAAGATTCTAAAATATTTGATAATACATATAATAAACAACAAAGATTGTTTAATCAAGCATTATTTCTAATTAAAATGTTATCAAATAAAGATCTCGTTTTCTCAACTTATCCATATTTAGTCAAATTTGTACTAAAAAGTTGCCAGATTCCTTATTTGAATTAGGTAGATTTCAGTAATTATTTATATTTATACTCACTTTTTATTGTTTTGTAATAATAGTCCTAATAATAATTCTTCTTAAATAACAACAGCAATAAAAAAAATTTTAACTTCTGATAAAGTTTCTAAAAATTTTTTAAATTCATAGCAAATACATTATGCTTTAAAATAAATTTTGAATACTAATTAGGTCATATAGATTTGAAACAGAACAGTACTGACATTAATAGAATGTTAAGATTTTCCTCATTTTTTGTTTCATCTTTAAAATTCAGGAGATACATCATTACATCGTAACATTACCCTGATGATGGTTTAATATTTAAAAAATGAAATGTTCAGCATTAGCAAAATATTCAACTCTAAATAAACTCATCCTCTGAAATCATTGTTTTTTGTATCTTTATATTTATAAACCATTGGATTCATTTCCATTTTCTTTATATATATATATATATATATATATATATATATATATATATATATATGTGTGTGTGTTTGATTAAATAGGACAGACATATTGTGTCGGCTTTTTCTAGCTTTGATTCATTCAAGTCTTTGAATGATTTGTTTGACTGTTGGATGGAATGAATTTAGGAAGGTGAACTCATCATCATCATGTCGTGCCACCAGCCTGGATATCCTTGACCCTCTCTCGCCACTCCTCCCTATTGTTCATCACTTTGGCAGGTCCTCTGGGCTACATCGCGTATCCTCACAGAGATGCTGTATGCAGGTTCGAGCCGGTCTTCCTGCCCTTGCTTGGCCATGTGAGGGGGTCCATAGGAGAACATCATTTATGAGCTCGTCCCTGCTTCTCCAGCAGTGTCCTGCATGTCTGGTTCATCTAACTTTGATAGTTTTTGTGATAGGAGGTAGGTGGCCGTACAGCTGTTGCTTTGTTGGGTGTTGCCTCCTGGACTTGTTCAAAATTGCTTGCAGCATTCTTGTGTAGTTACCGCCAAGCTTTTTCTCCATCCGTTTAGTCATCGTCCATATAGTGCATCCATATAGCAGTATCTACATGACTGCTGCTAGGAAGAAACTGCGTTTCAAGGCGAACTACTTAGGAAAAATACGGGACCTTCCTAAATTCAAACTACTCATATGAAGACTTGAATGGATCAATGATAGAATAAGAAAGACACAAAGTGTCTGTCCTATTTAATCAAACATTTAAAAGAGAAAATGCTGACTCTCTCTCTCTCTCTCTCTCTCTCTCTCTCTCTCACTATATATATATATGTATGTATATACAAACATATCTTGCATACACATAGATGTGTATATATATACATATGTGATATAAAGATGTCTAGAACATGCATGTATATCTATATGAATCATACATATACATACATATGTATGTGTTAAACATATATATCTGACTCTTAATGAAATCAAAGACCAAAACAAATTATCATTCAGTTTCAGATTGGACAGCAAATTGCTTTATTCATTAAGTCAGTGCATTTTCAGTATATTGCTCTAATAAGATTTTTGATATGCTGTATTTTCTAGATTAAAATTACATATATAAAAAGATGATGTGAATTTTAGTAATATATGTCTTTGCATATGTGTGTGTGTGTGTGTAAGGATTTACTAAACATATCCATTTAGACTTGACACAGGGCTTTAAACATATGGCACTCTGTGAGCACCAAAATCATAACTTTTCTGTAATGATACGAGTAAAAAACGAAACTCTAAATCATTTGATTTTAAAAGCTGAAATTTGAATTTAAATGAAAATATGTTCATATGGTGCCATCTTCTCATTAAATGGCAAATTCCTAAAATTAGTAGACCAATTTATATAACTTGGTAGCAATATCTCATCTACTGAAAGCAATGTCAACATATACATAGGTAAAGCATCGACTACAATTGACAGGTTAACAACCATATGGAAATCTGATCTCTCTAATAAAATAAAATAATTCTTTCAAGCCGTAGGTGTATCAAGTACTACTAAAATGTTGCACAATTTGAACTCTAAAAAACTACTTGAAGAAAATGCTAGATAGGAACTACACAAAGATTCTGTGTGCTGTTTTGAAAAAATCCTAGAAGCAGCACCCATCAAATCAGCAGCCATTTATCTTCCACTTCGTTTGTTCGTTTATAAAATAATTTTAATAAGAACAGAACGAGTGAATGTCAAGGGAGGTAACTAATTATTTCATCAGCATTAATTTCTCCCTGATATAAATGAATAACTCGATCTTTAACACGTTAGACTCTGGAACTTGGGCGGATGACTGTTTAAGAACAGCAGATAGTGTAACCAACCTGTTTGCTTGACAAAACAAACCTTAATAACTATACTATAAAAGAATATAATGATATTGTAATGGTTTTAAAATATCATTATTTCAAGGAAAGATTGGATAAATATGTAGTTCATCTGGTTAGATTTAAAAAAAAAAAAAATAATAGCCCTGTAAGCGGAACTTAAAATACAGTGACTTTCAGAAAAGTAAGGCCTACCCCTCAAGGGACGTTCTGCTTATGACTCCAACCTGCTTATTGTGGTGAGATCTGAGGATCCCTTCATGGCCATTACCACCAGATCTACTCAGAATTGAAGTGATAGTACCTATTAAGATCTCATTGATTGTAAAAATTTGTGAAACTAAGACTAAAGAAAAGCCGCTCTCCTTATATCTTCGTTATTGCTGTATGAAGAAAAAAAAAGGAAGTAGATTCTTTTGATCAACTTAAGTTCAACAGTGAGTCCATGCAGTCCCACCTTTAGGGTCATAGGGCAAAAGAAGCTTCTAGAAAAGAAGGATCCAAATTACTCTTGAAGGCTTCCCCTTCCCACTGCAATGATAAAAAAAAATATTTTTCTATTAATCAAAGAGCCAGAAATGGAACCTATCTTGCTCATTAAACACCCATGAATAAACAGGTAAAAACACCACTAATTCAGTTGGATTGAGATTGGCATCAAAAGAAGAACATTCAAACTTGGACGTAACTCCCCAGCCCCCAGAGTACGATTCCAACATATTGGTTTTGGAAAATTCCAAAATTCTAAGTGTTTAAATGATCTAAATAAACTGGATCCTTATTTTTGGTTTGTCAGATTAGCTAAACCGAATCCTTATTTTTTTTTAATTGTATAGTAGGTATTGGACTGAAATGTTCCTAGCCAGAAATGACTTTTTTTTTCAGTGAACAGGAAATCAAGACTTTAAAAAAAATCGTATTGTTACGTTTACTATAGAGCGCTCAATGTTAAAATCTCGATGATGTTCATAAACTTATAAGTTATCACAAAATATATTCCAAAATATAATCATTACGACAATAAAATAAATTTTTCAATTTAAACTGATATAGAATTACGGTCCTTTTCAAATCCATGATCTTTTATGGGAACCAAAAATTCCATTTCAGTTTATTAATTAATTTTTTTATATTCATTTATTTATTAATCTATTTTTAGGAGACTTTCTTAAAATTAACAAATACAGTTAATTAGTTCATTATTAAGATATAATCAAATTTATGTTGAAGTATTGACAAAACTTATGAGTTACTTCCCTTTATTCTCTTGGAGACAGCTATCATTAAAAAAAAAATTATGTACATGCATTTGAAGAATTTAAAAAAACCGAATGTAAATTATAAAATATAAACATTTAATAGAAACTGATTTAACAATGAATTCAAAGAATAAGAAACATATAAATAAAGAAAAGAATTTCTGCTACAAATTGCTGAAAGAAAAATGTACTTAAATAAAATTTTTAGAACTATGTCATGAAGAATGTAATAATGTCAAGTTACTATATCCGTCTTTTTACTTTTTTTTTTTACCAATTCCTGATTCTACATAAAATTTTGTCGCCAAAACAACCAGTTCTTCCTGCTTCAGTATTTACCTTACTTATCCACCACAAGCAGGATGTGACACAATGTCAAATTTTTAAGTGGAGTCTCTTCAACTCATGGATTCATAGACAAGACCAGTGCCAAAAATGCTTGGTCCCTATCAGCATCTCCTCTTTGGAAGGCACCTCAGGTAATGTATCTGACCCTTGTTTTTAGAAGTGGAGACAGGTGCTGCTCCTGGAAGTTAAGCTCTTGAATATATTGGCAATATCAGATTGTACTTTTTTTCAACTCAAATTTCTGAGTACCCTGCTCAAAGCAAGCAATTTTTTCCTAATATGGTTAGCTAATTAGCATATTCCACCTTGCTGATTCAGGCTATACAATACATCAATTGCACCTCTGCATCTGAAGCTGAAGTTCTAGTCCTGGAGTTTTGGGGAATGTTGAGTACCCCTTCATTACCATTAATCTCAGGTCTACTCTGACCCAAAGTTGTTTGGGTTCCGTCTATGAGTCAAATAAAACTGTTCAATTATTTACTAAGGATTGCTATTATCACTTAGTTGAAACAATACAGGTGTGTGCAAAGTTTTCATATTAGATAGGAATGCTTGATAAATAAAATGACTAATATTATAGAGCATTACTTGAAACTGTTTAACTGTGTGCAAACAAATAATTAATAGGAAATAGAATTATTAGTGGTAGCAATATTAGAAACCATTTAATTGCATGAAAACAAATAAACTCTAACTTCTTTAGAAATAAAGTTTTCTGTAAACCATTTGTTTACAAATCATATATATATATATATATATATATATATATATATATATATATATATATATATATATATATATAAAAGATATATGCCATAAAGTAAAGTTGGCGACCATAATCGCGGGTGACCAGAAGGCTCTCTTTTCAATAGCTACTACACCGAGGTGTAGGGGAGGGCGCTATTCCTTTCCCAAGATTGCTCCACTTTACCCTTGATATGTACCTTATATTGCTGAGTGTTAAGCAAGGAGGTATCAAGTACCATTTTTAAAGTCTTTGGTATGACCCAACCTGGGATAGAAACCGGGTCTCCCGGATGCCATAAAATACTACCAAAGCTAATTTGCATATTTTGTTTTTAAAATTGATTATTAAAAACAAATAAAAACATAGATAAATTAGAAAAAATAAAATTGAAAAGGAATAACAGTTTCAATATTCATTTTCAATCTTATTTTCTTTTTCAAATAACTGTTGTTGTTTTTTTATAATAATCAATTGGTTTGTTCGTATCTTTTATATATATTCTTGCTTTCAGTTGTATAGTTATCAAGTTGGCCTTTTATGCACTGGCAACCCTTCCATAAAAAGATAGGTAAATTTTTCTCAAAAATGTGATATATTTTACTTACAACTTAGTTCATAAAAATAAATCTTCAATTCAAGTTTGTTTTTTTTATTATGATACATTTATGTTTCATCTATTTTTTAAATATATTTGTTGTTATTAATCAACAAATTTTAAAATTGAAAAAGAAACCTCAAAAAATTATAGGACATTCATCCTATGAAATGAGGCAGAGTTTCAAAGAAACACTAAATAAGTTAGAGGAAAAATTTCATTGCATATGGTAACTTGACATAAACATGGGTAACTGATATTGAATTGAATTTTTAGGGATACACTGCAATACTTGGAACCATTTAAATTTGTTGGCATGCTAAATTGAATTGTTTGAAAAAGAACTTTTTGATCATTTAACCGTGTGTAAACAAATGACTGATGTTTAATTGAATTATGAGTGTTAAATAGCAATACTTGAAAACATTTAACGGTGTGAAAACAAATGAATATTAGTAAATGGAATTATTCATATTAGATAGAAATAAGTGAAACCATTTAACTTTGTAAAAAAAATTGAGCTCAGGCTCATTTAGAAATGTTATCTACAAAATGTGTATGGAAATCATATATTGAATATAGAGGTATGAAAAGGATTTGGTTTTAAATACCCTACAATGGTTGATATGCCATAAAACCAAACCGGGGGTATCCTCATGGTGTAATGGTTAAAGCGATGCACTGCAGAATCGTGAAAAGCGAGTTCGTACTCCAGTCGCGCTATTACGTTCACTTTCGGGCAAATAACCTTGGGAAAGGTATGAACCCCCTTATCCTTCCAGCTATGGGTTAAATAGTACCACTACCATTCTTTTAGGGGAATGGCTTTGGCATTAAATAACCTACAAAGGTTGATATGCCATTAAACAAAGTAAACCAAACCAAACCATATACATGGTTCATTTAATAAATAAGAGGAATTTTTTTAAAAAGAAAAGAATTTGTTTTTCAGAATGTCTGTCTGTCTGTATATATATATATATATAGTATTAACCATAAATAAGTACACACCAAACAATTTTTTAAAAATATATGACCAAAACTATGAACATGTAGCTGTTTAAAAATAAGTACACTCCTTATAAATATTGATACGATTTTATTTTTGGTTCAGGAGTTTCAACGCTGTAGAATTTGGTTATAAATAATACTTGATATACAAGAGGTGTACTTATTTTTGGACTGCTACATATTCCTATTTTTGGTTAGAGAGTTTCAATGCTGTAGAGTTTGGTAATAAATAATACCTAATAATATATATAAGAGGTGTACTTATTTTTGGACTGCTACATATTCCTATTTTTTGATAGAGAGTTTAAAAGCAGTAGAGTTTGGTAATAGATAATAGTTAATAATATCCCTTTTAATGGTATAATGTTCTGATGTGCTTATAATTTAATAATATTATTAGTAATCTTAAACTGTGAGTAACCTTAAACTGCAAGTTCTAATAACAAAAAAACGATACTTATAATATCTAGAAAACAAAACAGCCCAGTCAGCTGGGCTGTGGAATATACTGACTGTATTTCAGTAGAGGGGTAAGGGTTCCCTGCTAAGTGTCCTGGATATGACACTAAACTGCATCTGATCATAAGGCTCCAGTCCAAGTGCTTTTTGAAATGTGGGGTACCCCTTCATTGCCATTACTCCTACATCCCCACTGACCTGGAGTGGTAGCACTTGTTAGAACTGTTTAGTGTTTTTGAAATGGTTAGTTTCTATAACACCATAAATTATTTGGCAACACAAATGAATAATAAAACCTCTTTTGAAAACACAACAACGAAAGGTTTATTATAGTAGCAGGTGTAAAAGAGTAAGAGTGGGAAAGTGTCCCTTTTGGTGTCGCCGGTTAGTATGTTGGTCCTTGAGTTTGTAGGAAGTGTGTGTGAAGCTAGTAGCAGCGTGTTCTTCAGCGAAGAGGTTCCGAGTGGAATCCGTAGCAGTGGATGCGAGACAAGTCTGTCTGGACTGCTGGCTAGGGTGCTCTCTGACCTTTGGCTGACTACCAAAAAGGACTAGAAAAAATAGTTCTAGAGAGGAAGAAGGAATCAATGCGCTCTGCCGGGTGATTGGTCAATTAGTGTCCAAATCGTTTGGCGGGGGCATTGATTCATGAGAGGAAATAGATCTGTGGCTGCTACAGCTGTTTAATCATTTACCATACTTGAAACCTTTTAACTGTGTGCAAACAAATAATTAATATTAAATTGAATTATTAGTATTTGATAGCAATGCTTGAAACCATTTAACGGTGGCAAATAGAACTATTAGTGTTAGATAGCAATACTTGAAACTATCTAACTGTGTGCAAACAAATGAGCTCTGACTCATCTAAAAAATGTTACCAACAAACTATTTACTAAAAATATATAACCCAAATTTGGCATTAAATAACCATCAAGGGTTGATATGCCATTAAATCAAATTACTTAATCTAACCTAACCATATAGTTGTGTTCAAACAAATGAGCTCTGGCTCATTTAAAAATGTTACCTACAACTGTGCACAAATTATATGTATATTTTAACAAAATTTGGCATTAAATAACCTACAAGACTTGATATGCCATAAAAACCAACCAACCAGCCAACCAACCAACCAAGAAAAGAAAAATATGAATGAAAATATATAGATACTTCAATTGCCAAACTAAGGAAATTGCACAGGAGATGAGTTGGACAAAAAGAATACAGGAACAGGAATGATTGGGTAGGAAAGGTGAACCACCGGGAATTGTGCAAGAAACTGAATTTTGACCATACAGACAAATGGTGTATACACAAACCAGAATCTGTCTTAGAAAATCAAATGCATAAAATACTCTGGAACTTTGGAATACAAACAGATTGCCAAATCCAGGCCAGAAGACTTGATAATTGCCACACTTCACTGACCTTGCTCACTCAACGTTGACTTGTAGGCCTTCCACTCTTGGAGTATACATTCCTCTCCCCATGATCTTCTTTAAACCTCTTGTGCCACTCAAAAACACATGTGAGTGACATGGTGTTATCTCCATACACTTACTGAAGCATTTCAAATGCTTGCAACATAGTTTTCCTCAACTGGATCAAACATTTCAGGTTTATTTGTTGCTTAGTGTTCATTGTTCATTCATCTGTGTTCATAGCTGAATGACCTGAAAAAGAAGTATAAACAGAAGTAGGTGAAAAAAAAATGAAATGCTTCCTGAAAACTAAGATTACAATTATATACTCCCAGGATATGATCTTAGGTGATAACACAACCAACTTGTCCCTCTTTTACCCATAGATCACACAGTACATTCAGTCCTATTACTTTTGAGACAGACCTTGTATATAAGTAAAGTTACACACACACACACACACACACACACAAACATATATATATATAAGAAAAGCTGCCAAATTGATTGTTGCCCAGTCAACTGGGGCTGTAGAATACACTAATTGCACCTCTGCAGAGGGGTAAGACCCCCTCCAGTGAGCATCCTGGATTTGACACTAAACAATCTGATGGTGAGGTTCCAGTAATGGTGGGGCTTTGAGGAATATTGAGCACCCCTTCACTGCCATTGCTCCCAGGTCTACTCTAGCCTGGTGTGGTAGCACCTGATAGGGCCCTATCAATGGGTTAAATAGAACTAACGGTATACTTTTGCTAAACTGAACTGTTTGACTAAACTGAATAGCTTGAAATAGAAATGTTTTTAACACTTAAACCGTACTTACATTAAACATGTGTGCTTATGCTAAACTGAATTATTTGAAATGGAATGGTTTTAGATATTGAAACCGTACTTACACCAAACTTAATTAACTGAATTAGCACTGCTTGACTAAGTTTAATAGCTTGAAATAGAAATGATTTTCACAATTAAACTGTTCTTACATCTAAACTGTGTACGTATGCTAAACTGAATTGTTTTTAGTAGAACCATTTCCATAAAAATGGATTTGGCGTTAAATAACCTACAAAGGTTGATATGCCATAAAACCCAAAAAACTAACCAACCAACAACCAAATTGATTTTCTTGAAAAATAGTCTCTGAATTTGTAATGAGAAATTCCATTTGCTGATGAAATAGGCAGTTGCAGTGGAAAATTGCGATCACTGACTTAGGTGACATGGTGTTTCTTAAAACAAAGATATCTGATATGAGTAGGCAGTAGCTATGATAATACATATAAGAAAAGTTTCAGGTATGTGTGTGTGTGTGTGTGTGTGTGTATGTGTGTGTATGTGTGTGTGCTTACAGATTTTTAAATGACGAATTATAATACTTTATATATAAGCAATAGCAATATCCAATTGGGGAATTCCTCAGCCAGAAATCAATCAACCCTGGTATATATACTTCTGGGTAGTGACACAAATATCACTTATATAACAGAAATGTGGGACAAGTTACCTTCCTGTTATATTTAAAGGAAAATAAATGAATCGGAAGGAGATATCAAAAGGTTTTCAAGAAGGTGCAATGGCAGCCAGAATAAAGGGTACCTTTATGCTGCAAGTCTCATAGGAAGGAAGAAATAGTTATCAAGTTAAGAAAGAATCACAGCAGCTAAATGTCTGAACGGTATATGCATCACAGTAGACATGGCAAATATTGAGAACAGTAGTGAATATTTAGCAGTAAATGTGTGGTCCTGGTTGCTGTGGGAGAGAAGTAATCGCTGTCTCCTTAATGTTGTCCAGGAATTAAGTAGCTGAATTGTTAGAGGCAGAATTAATACATCTAATTCATTTTCAACTGGGAACCCCTTGGGTCTAAAAGGGTAGACCCAAAGGGTCTATGAACCAGATGGCTCTATCCTCCTGGTGGTGAGTTGCTGCTGCTAAAGGAGCGAACAGAAATATATCCGTCCAGCTCAAAAGAGTTTGAGGAAGAGATAGTTTGGCGGGCTTTCACCGAATTCGATACGCCCAGGAAAGTAATCCGGGCTGAATGGGATTCGTTATCCTCATTGGTGAAAATATACGATGAGACCAATGGTCAAAATAATTTACGCGCCAAACATACAAAGTTCTTTCTGCTACACTTATCTGGTTTAGATCATGGTTCACCTGGTATTTGTACTGGGTGGGTCATTGTAAGCTAATCTCCCCAGGTGCCCATGGTGTAATGGTTATCGTCGTAGGAAATGGACATGGTGACACAAGTTCAAATCCTGGCCGAGACTGATTGCATTTCACATAGCACTAATATCCTTGGGAAAGGTATGAATCCAATTATTCTCCCTCCAGCTATGGGTAAATAGTAGGGCAGACTAGGTTCTTCAGCCTTGGTGAGGCAACTAGTCAAGGAGAAGGAAAACTCTGAATTCAAACCTGTTAAACTTTGCTTAAAAATTGACCTTGTGTCATATCCTGCCCGAGCGGAGGGGTTGGTAAATATGAATATCTGCTTTGAAGCACTAAGTTTATTGCTTGGCACCCAACTTTGGAGAACGCAAAAATAAATCAGGCATTTTTTGTAATGCCTATGCATGAGTCTGTAGCAGAAAGAAACTTGTATTTTTGTTTGGCGCGTAATTTGATTTGACCGTTAGAGTTGCTGAACATTTTCACCCAATCAGGATGACCTGTCCTATTCAGCCCGAACTATATTTCCTAGCAGCAGCAAAAATTGAAGAAAGCCTGTGAAACTCTCTCTCCCTCAGAAATCATCAATGGGAACGGACGTCTATTTGTCTGCTCCTAAATAGCAGTAGCAGCATCATACACTATGAGGAGAGCCATCTAGTTTATGGACCCCTTGGGTCTATTCTTCTAGATCAAAGGATCCTAGTTAAAAACAAATTAGATGATACACTCTAACAAGTTCCTACCTTCTTTCCTTCCTACGAGACTCGCAACATACCAGCATAAACCCCTTACTTCATGCTGCCATTAAAACCTTCATTTAAAACCTAACGACGTCTTCATTCGTCTCCACCACCTTTATTTTCCATCAACATTTTGCGAGGGGATAACAACCAACAAATTACCAATGCTACCAACGAAATACCAACACAACCAACATAATACCAACACAACCAACGTAATACCAATGCAACCAATGTAATACCAACAAGACCAACTTAAACCTTAAACCAAAAACCCAATAATAATAATAATAATAATAATAATAATATTATCCCCATCGCTATAAATCTCAATTTGTGGGTAGCATTCCATTATAAAATGACTCCATGTCAAATTCGATTGTGTGAAGTCATATAAATATGATACAACCTGCTCAATTTCTATGAGTTAACAATATTCATATTTGGTTATGAAAGGAGGTGTAATGATTATCGTCGTAGGAAATGGACATAGTGACAGGAGTTCAAATCCTAGACTAGACTGATTGTATTTCGCATTTTCATACCTTGGGAAAGTTATGAAACCAATTATTCTCCCTCCAGCTATGGGTAAATAGTAGGGCAGACTGGGTTCTTCAGCCTTGGTGAGGCAACTAGTCAAGGAGAAGGAAAACTCTGAATTCAAACCTGTTAAACTCCGCTTAAAAATTGACCTTGTGTTATATCTTGCCCGAGCGGAGGGGTTGGTAAATATGATATGGGTTATGAAAGAACCTATCTAAATGAAATTTGTTGAGCAGATAACTCTCCATAAAATCTGCTAACTGGGCAACTCTCATTGTTCTATAATTAGTGAAAAATGTAGACAATTTTATTTAAGTGGGTTTCAGACACAATGAAAATTAAATTTGAGTCACTCGATTTGGGCCTCAAAAATAAAATCCGCCATTTTTCTTCTTTTTTACCCTTTTTTTTAAAAAAAAATTCTAAATTTTGTTCACACCATAAAAATCGTGAAAATATTTTTGGACTCATCCAGATATAATTCTTTTCATTATTTGTTACTTTTTAAAAATCTAAGTAATAAAAGATAATAGAAAGAAAAAAAAGGGGGAAAAAAAGGATTACAATTGAATAGAAAAAAAAAAAAAACTTTGCTAAGTTGATGATTTTCAATTAATTTGAATTCAGTGTTTTAAATAAATAATGTCAAATATTCTAAACCCTTTTTTAAAAGTTAAAATCTACAATAAAATGATCATTATTTTACTAACATGCGCCAATGAATTTATACGAATAAATATAAGTACATACTTCTAAAATTTATTAAGTCAGAAAAATGATCTGCATTAATAAAAGTTCGAATCCAACCAGTGGTTTGTTTTTTTTTAAGTGGAAATTTATTTTTATGTTGTTTTTTTTTTTTTATTAGCAATTTGTTTACTTGTATTATTTTATTTCACTTTTTTATCGGTATAGTCAATAAATTTAATTCAAGATTACTTTTTTTTTTTTTGTCCTATGAAATATTTAAAGTTCTTTAAATACTTATTGTGTGTAATAGTAAATCGATTAGTTTAGTCTGGTCGATTTCGGCTTTCAGCGGCGAAAGTAAAAACCAATCGAGTGAGAGGAAAAATAAGAGACGTGCCTCGACAAACCAACTCGTGTTACTTAACTTTTTTTTTTTTTTTCAGTAGTCACAAAACCAGCCCGACGATCACATTTATATGTTTGGTTCTTAACTTACCCAACAGTGAACCCACACACGTACACATGTCGCTAGCAGCGCAAACAGAGGTCCGCTTTCTGCAGTTGGGTTGCTGTTTATAAAAGACTGGAAGTGCCATGCTCCAAAAAGCAATTCTAACCCAGGACCCCAAAGTAATTCTTATGTTATTGTTGCATACAAAAACTCCCATTATTAATATTATTATTATTATTATTCCTCTAATACTTTGTTTTCTTCTTCTTCATCGTCGTCGTCATTTACGAGAGTGTCGTCCAAGTTTAAGCTGTAACTGTTGGAATGTATGTGATTCTTTTTTTAGGGGGGTGACTTTCTTTAAATGCGGGGAACTGACAGATTTTTGGGGTCGGCTGATTCGTTAACAAACAAAAAAAAAAAAAAATGGTTGTTTTTTTTTTTTGTTTTTTTTGGCAAGTTAAAGAAAGAAATTTCAGAATAATGAAAATAACCTAAGAAAAAAAAGAATTTGATTTGAAGATGGTGTTGAAGGAAGTCGGACTACGAAATTGCTTCGATATGTCAAAGTTAAAAAAATTACAAAACCAGCATCTTTTGAAGTATTTTTTGTTTGTATCTATCTCTACAAAAATGTAGAAAGAAAATAATTTTGTAAATTGAACATTGTTCGTTAAAAAAAAAAAAGTTTATATACGTACACGCATATACTTCTATTATTTTTTTTTTTTTATATTTATAAAAAGGAAATATAATTCAAACCATTTTATTTTTGGTTGGCAAAAAATCCATCTTCAAGGATAAGCAATTTAGACGAAACTTTTTTTTTCTTGAAGAGAAAAAGTCATTGTTATATTCTGCAGTTGGTTCATTTCACAAATGCTTGTAAAATCGACGATGTATTTCCTACCAAAAACTTGAATGATTATTCCATCCCAGATGAGACTTTTTTTTAAAAAGTAAAGACAAAGGAAAATGGGATTTTATTGTGATTAGTTCAATTAATTTGAGTAAAAAAAAAACCCAAAAAAAAAGACATTATTTCTTGTCACAGTCTTTAATTAAAAGTTTCGAAAGAAAAGGGAAAAAGAAATAAGAGCACCAATATTTTTATACCGTAACTTTTAAAAGAAAATTATTTAATCTTTTTAAAGTCTTGGGAAAATTTTAAAAAATTAACTTACGAATCACAAAAAAAATTAAATTTTTTTATAACACTACAAAAAAAAACAACCACAAACAAACAAAAAACAAAGTAAAACAAATGCATAACTCTTCATCCTTGACAAATTCACCCTCATCTCCATCATCGTCTCGGCACGGACTTCACATGGCTGGTGGTCATTCCTCATCTCTAGAAGATGGCTTCTATAGTGACCCCTCAACAGCAGCCAGCTGTGGTCACATGTCCATCGTTTCACTGACAGTCATTTCCATTATCTGTTTGTTATTAATATTCTTCCGAAACTATATTAAAGATCTCTTGCTTTGGTTGGAGACTACCGATGCCATGGTCAGTTATGTAGCCTTTCTTTGCATGTTCACTCTTGTCTCTTTCCCGGTGGCCTGGGGATACTTCTTGCTTCTTTTAACCACTGGATATGTGTACGGTTTTCTTCGTGGAGTCCTTGTTGTCCTGTCGTGTGGGGCCGTCGGAGTAACCGTTGCTTATTTAGTACTCAGGAAATGTTGTCAGTGTATTACTGTGAAATTTTATAGTAAAAGACTTGAAGCAGTTATCAAGGTTGTGGAAAGCCCGCAGGGATATAAAGTTATTGCATTGGCCAGGTTAACACCAATTCCTTTTGGTCTACAAAATGGTCTCTTTGGCGTAAGTTGCTATTTTTATTTATTTATTTTATTTTATTTTATTTTTTCAAAATTGTGATAATAACGCCTTTGTTCTGTTTTTGCTTTTTTAAGCGTTACCAACTTAACCGCTACTCGTGTAAAAGGATTTTAAAGACCAAATTTTACACCAAAAACCTTGGGTGGGGGGTCAACATATATACGAGTAATGATTTTGTATGTATTTACCCAACCCCTCTCCACTGCCGAAAGAATACTCTAATTGTATCCCTTGCAAAGAGGTAAGACCCCCCCCTCTCTCAAAAAGGGGTGTCTTGGGTAGGGACACTAAACTGCATCGGATGGTGAAATTCCAGTTTTAGAGACCTGAATAGTGTGTAATGCCATTACTCCCAGGTCCACTATTACTTGAAGTGGTAGTATCTGTTAGGTTCCCATCTATGGGTCAACTGTTTAGAAAATAATTTGTATTCATTAGGACCATATAGGGAGAAAAAAAAACCCTTAAGAAACAATTACACAAAAAATGCAAATATGAATGTACAATGAATGCAATTCCTTAACTTTTGGGCATAAAATAATCCTCGACTAGTTGACGTGCCATTAAAATTAGTCGATCCAATCCCTCCACTACAGGCAGGATGTGACACAAAGTCAATTTTTAAGTGGAGTAAAGCTGGTTTTAATTCAGCAGTCCCTGCAGCGTAATGAGTAAAGTGCTGGACTGCAGCCTCAAAGTGAGTCTAAATTCTAATAGCACTATTGCATTCACTTTTGGACTAATGCCCTTGGAAAAGAATGACCCCACTCTTATCCTCCTAGCTGTGAGTTGATTAGTACCACTGCTGTTCCTCTACAAGGATGTCTTTGGCATTAAATAAACCAGGAAGGTTGATATGCTATTAAACAAAGAAATCAAGCCAAATTAATTAACTTTTCTTTCTCCTAAACTGGTTGTCTAATTGAGGCTAAAGAACCCAGTCTGCTCTACTATTTACCTATAGCTAGAAGGAGAACAAATGGATTCATGCCTTTTCCCAGAGCAATGTAAAGTGAAATATAAATAGCCTCATCCAGGATTTGAACTCAGGTCACTTATTCCATTTCATATGACAATAATTGTGACATTAAGCGTCCTTCCTTAGATAATAAGTAATAATTTAGTAAGGCTGAAATACAAATAAAAATGTCAAAGAGTCACCCTTGACTTAGAAAATTAATATTTCATGACCGTAAAGCTTGACCTATGCAAATATCAACTTATGCACAAGTACAGAATTTTCACCAACTAGAGTTAGATTGGTTGATTTGCAAAATAATAAAAATATAAAACTCCTCTTACCATTTGTCGTCATCATCGTAGTAGTAGTAGTATTACCTATTACTAAAATTCTCATTATGTTAGATTAAACTATGACTAACAATCCCAAAATCCACCACTTAATGCAATTTCATTTTTTGCTACAGTCGTGTTGCAACTTTTTTTTTGGTTACAGTTTTTGTGCTGTAGAGTTTAATAATGAATAACACCTAATAACATCCGTTTTGGTTAATGTTCTACTAGAAATAATAATAAAATCTGGTGTTTTATTTGAGAAGAAAAAATAGTTAAGGTAGGACTTATTTATGAAAAATACTGAATGTGTAAACTTATCCCAGTAAAAATATCGTTGTAGGATTTTTATTAGGGCAACACTCTTAAATATTTCAAATCAGAGAAGAAGAAATTTATTTCCAGTTCAATTTATAGCTGAACAATAATTTTACTGAATATAATTTCCTTTTTTTTTTTTTTTTTTTTTAATTCAAATTTTCAATATAAAGAGATCATGATGAAATGCTAATTAGAATCTTTCACTCCTTCCTAAATAGAAGCATCAATATAATCATGGACTGCTGTTAACTATGAAATGCTAATTAGTACCCTTCACATATGGATCATTTAAATGATTTGTGAGTGACTGCATCTTCTGCTGAGGGGTAAGGACCCTCCTCCCATGCCAAAAAAAGACACAACAGATACTACCACTTCAAGTAATAGTGGACCTGGGAGTAATGGCAATAAAGGGGCATTACACGCTATTCCGGTCTCCAAAACTGGAACTTCACCATCCGATGCAGTTTAGTGTCCCTACCCAAGACACCCCTTTTTGAGAGAGAGGGGGGGTCTGACCTTGCATTGTAAGTGGTTAGGTAAATACAAAGAATAATAAGAAGAAAAGTGGGAAAGGAGAGACCTGTGTTTACCTTCAGATTTAATAGCAACTGATGGTGGTAAGTAACAAGGATATTTCAAATGACAGCAACTGTATTGTCATTTCTTTGTAAAAAGATGCTGGTGGGTTGGGATGTTTGGGTCACTAAATGGAATTTCATTTTTCAGTAAGAGTATATGCATAAGAAAAAAAAAATGTCCAAGTTTTTAGAAGATAATGATTTATAAAAATGATTTAGCTGTGATTAACTATAGATAAGTAGCTCAAATGTTTGTGTCACTTGGTGAATAATATAAGAAATATTGTTCTTTAGTCGTAATACCAATGTCTTGATTGCTTTATTATGTTTCATCATTTTTTTGTTTATTTAAATGTGCATCTTATATACTAGCAGTATTTTTTAATTTTTTATTTATTCTTTTGCTAGAGAAATATGTTAGGTATTGACGAAACTTGGCCTTTCCAAACTTTATGCATTCATGACACACTTGTGAGAAATAGACATTTTTGCAGCCTGTCAAGTTTTGTTAAACAAGTGAAATTTATAATTCAAAATGTAATAGGGGAAAAAAAAAAAAAAAAAAAAGGAAAAATTCAGTAAATAATTAAAGAAAGACTCAGTATATAGAAATTATGAGTGAAATACTCTGAATTAAATTATGACAACCTCTGCATAATTATTATTTTTTAATTGGTATTTTTCTTCTTCTTCTGAAGAAGAAATGTTCAGGGTGTGACACTAAACTGAATGTGACTGGTGAGTCTGTTGGTCTGAACATCTGGAGAGTGTGGTGTATCCCTTCATTGTCTGTCCTTGGTATGACACTAAACTGAATGTGACTGGTGAGTTTGTTGGTCTGAACATCTGGAGAGTGTGGTGTATCCCTTCATTGTCTGTCCTTGGTATGACACTAAACTGAATGTGACTGGTGAGTCTGTTGGTCTGAACATCTGGAGAGTGTGGTGTACCCCTTCATTACCCTTACTTTTAGGTTCCCTCTGACCCAGAATGATAGAACATGTCAGGATCCTATCTATGAATTAAAAAGAACTGTGAAATCATTTACAATGAATTATTATTATTATAAGTTATTTGAAACCATAAAGATGTGTGCAAATTGTTTTGTGTTAAGTTGGAATGCTTGATAAATAGAATTACTAACGTTGAATAACAATACTTGAAATCATTTAACTGTGTTCAAACAGATGATTGTGTTTTATGGCATATCAACTTCTGTAGGTTATTTAATTCCAAATCCATTTTCATACAAAAACAGTTCTATTTCAATCAATTCAGTTTAGCATAAGTACACAGTTTAATTGTCAAAAACATTTCTATTTCAAGCTCTTCAGTTTAGTCAAACAGTTCTAATTAGTATAAGTATAGATTTTGTTCATACACAGTTAAATGTCAAAACAGTTTTATTTCAAACAATTTAGTTTAGCATACAAAAACAGATCCATTTCAAGCAATTCAATTTAGCATAAGTACGCAGTTTAATTCTATTTGACCTATAGATAAGACCCTATCAGGTGCTACCACTCCGGACCAGAGTAGACCTGGAAGCAATGGCAATGAAGGGGTACTCCACATTCCCCAATTACTGCGACTTCACCATCAGATTGGTTGGTGTCATATCCAACACACTTGTTTGTGGGGTGGGGTCTTACCCCTCTGCAGAGATGCAGTTGGTGTATTCTGGGCAATCAAATAATATTTGCAAGGAGTGAAATAATAAGATTACTGATAATAATGATTTCACATCTAGTGGATTTTACTGCTCCAAGCAGACCACAGAGATGGAATTTAAAAAAAAAAAAAAAATCTAGAAAGGTGTACAAATGCTTGGATCTTGCTTGAGAACTGAAAAAGCTGTTGAACATGAGTGTGGTGATAATACCAATTGTAATTGGTGTACTTGTAAAGGTTTTAGAAAGGAGACTTGAAGAATTGGAGACCAGAGAAAGATTATCTAGACTATGTCTCATCAACCAAAAAAGGCATGGACAGCTATTGATAGGCTATCAGTCATATGGAAGTCAGACCTGACCGATAAAATGAAATGCAGTTTCTTCCAAGCAGCAGTCGTGTCAATACTGCTATATGGATGCACTACATGGCTGCTAACTAAACATATGGAGAAAAAGCTTGACAGCAATTACACAAGAATGCTGTGAGCAATATTGAACAAGTCCCGGAGACAGCACCCCACGAAGCAGCCACTATAAGACCAACTACCACCCATTACAAAATCTATCAAAATTAAACAAACCAGACATGCGGGACACTGTTCATAAGTGATATACTCCTATGGACCCCTTCACATGGACGAGCAAAGGTAAGACAACCAGCTCGAACCTACATACAGCAGCTCTGTGCTGATACAGGATGTAGCTCTGTGAGGACCTGCTGGAAGCATTGGACGATAGGGAGGGGTGGTGAGAGAGGGTTAGGGATATCTGTGCTAATAGCGTGACATGATGATGATGAAGTTACCCAAATATGCTTAATACGTGAGGGCAAGATTAAAATTTAGTCAACATTACTTAAGTTTTGGATTGTGTGATATACGCTGCAAAAGTGCAACCTATTCGATATACCCTGGCCCTAAAATTAAAAAAAGCAAACTTTTTTCTTTTGTCAAAGTTCTGTTATATATTGTACTTGAATGTAGTTGACATGTGTTGAATTATGTGACAAGGTGAATACTGACTTGAGCATATGGAAGGGAAGATAATATGCGCATTGGGGCATTCCAGGATGCATCGGTGGTCTAGTCCATTTCCTGGGGAGTGATTGGCTGCTAGCCCAAGAGTGGCTATGCTAGCATGCATATATACTGGCCCACTCATTGACATATTTTTGTCTGCCAGCCGGGCTGCCGAACCAGTAAGTGTTATTATTTTATCCTGCGCGTTAGGACAGTGGATTCTTCAACTTTTAAAACTTTAGTAAACAAACATTTTTAGAAATATTGGTGAATAAAAAAAAATCCTCTTATAAATACACTTGCCTGATATACAATCCCTGCCCCACCAATACCAATAATGTATTGTAATTATGAAACTCCAATAATTCCTTTTTCATGGTCAAAAATGTATTTCAGCCATTAAATTTGTTGCCAACTGCACTATGCCAAGAGGGTTAATAATGAAATTTATTAACTTGCAAATGTTTGGTTTTAATTATATTTATATTTTAAATGTTCCATTGTATTGTTTTTTTAAATTGAACTTATTTTAATTTGTCTTCAATCATTTGTTTGCACAGTTTTATCATATCGGGTATTCCTATCTAATACAAATAATTTTCACACGGTTCTATGGTTTCAAGTATTCCTATCTAATACAAATAATTTTCACACAGTTCTATGGTTTCAAGTATTCCTATCTAATACAAATAATTTTCACACAGTTCTATGGTTTCATGTATTCCAATCTAATACAAATAATTTTCACACAGTTCTATGGTTTCATGTATTCCAATCTAATACAAATAATTTTCACACAGTTCTATGGTTTCATGTATTCCTATCTAATACAAATAATTTGCACACAGTTCTATAGTTTCATGTATTCCTATCTAATACAAATAATTTGCAAATAGATATATTTGACCCAAAGATGGGATGATAACATCTTCTGGTCAAAGTGGATCTGGGAGTAATGGCAAGACAGTAGTATAAAGGGTACTCCAGATTCCCCAGGGCTCCAGAATTGAAGCTTCACCACCAAAGGCAGTTTAGTGTCAGTACTACTCTATGGAATTTAACAAAATCCCTCGAGAAAAAGCTACATGAGAACTACACAAGGATACTATACACTGTTTTGAACAAATCCTGGAAGCAGCACCCTGCAAAACCGCAGCTTTATGGCCATTTGCCTCCCATCTCATAAACTATCCCAGTAACATGAGCAAGACATGCTGGGCCCTGCTGGAGAAGTAAGGGTGAACTATGGCCTTCTACACATGGATACTCCAGTGTTGGCTGACCAGCAAAAACTTAGATTCATCAGCTCTGTGCTGACACTGGATGCTGTCAAGAGGACTTACTAAGCGTGATGACTAGTAGGGATGGATGGCAGAAGTAAGAGTCAAGGAAATTTATATCATCAGTTCACCTTGATGATAGCTCGAGACTAAATGTGGTTTAGAAAGATTGTGTTGTGCCCATCTTTTAACAAGAGGACCAACCTGCCTTGAAAATCACCATTTGGAACTAAGTCTTTTTGTCTAGGCTTGAACACTGACTGCTATTTTCGGTTGAAAAAATAATATTTCAACCACATGCTCAACAATCTGGTGGGTAATAGCAGAGCTCTAATCATTGGGCTGAGGGCCAGTCATTTAATGTTGAGTTCAGCAAGCAGTAATCTTGTGTGAAACAATTTTAAATGCATTTTGCAACAGCTTGTTGGAGAGTTATTTTTCTTCTTTTTTTTTTTTTTTTTTTTCTTTTATTAAAAAGAATGAAAAATATCTTAATAGTACTGACCGATATTTTTTTTAAAAAATTTCACAAGTGCAGCATTTAAACTTGACCTCTAACCTCTAAGTTATCTTAAAAACATGACTCATAACTGTCCGTCTTCAGCTCTCTCTTTTCTTTTTCTTTTTTTTTTAACAATTGTTACATTATTTTCCCAGAATGTTTTGTATTTGAATTTTTTGTATTTTCCTTTGTACTAAAATTCAAAATTTGCATTACTAATTTAAAAGCACCAGTAGAGACAGTACTATTTCTTATTTACTGGTGCACAGAGGCACTAGGTTGCTTACAGTATCTACTGCTGATGGATGGTCCACCATTCTAAGTACTTGGGGTGTCCTTGTGGTGTAATGGTTAAAGCGATGGACTGCAGAATCGTAGTACGCGAGTTCATACTCTAATCGCACTATTATGTTCACTTTTGGGCAAATACCCTTAGGAAAGGTATGAACCCCCTTATCCTCCCAGCTATGGATTAAATAGTACCACTACTGTTCTTCTAGGAGAATGGCCTTGGCATTAAATAACCTACAAAGGTTGATATGCCATTAAACAAAGAAACCAAACCAAACCATCTAAGTACTAAGCCCTGTCAGGGAGATTCCCATAGTATAATGGTTAAAGTATCTCAAAGTAAAATAAGTTGGCGACCGTAGTCGAGGGCGACCAGAAGGCTCCTTTTTCAATAGCTACTACACCGAGATGTAGGAGAGGGCGCTACTCCTTTCCCTGGATTGCTCCACTTTACCCTCGATATGTACCTTATATTGCTGAGTGTTAAGCAAGGAGGTATAAAGTAGCATTTTTAAAGTTTTTGGTATGACGTGACCTGGAATTGAACCCAGGTCTCCTGGATCATTGGCAAACACTCTACCCACTGCGCCAATGAGCCGGTACATCTCAAAGTAATCAAGTTTAAACTCTAGTTTATGTTCACTTTTGGACTGATACCCTTGGGAAAGGTATGAACTCCTTTATTCCCCCTGTTATGGGTTAAATAGCATCACTGCTGTTCCTCTACAAGGATGGCTTTGGCATTAAATAACCCACAAAGGTTAATATACCATTAAACAAAGAAAACAAATCAAACCTAGCCCAGTTGGCTGGGGCTGCAGAATACACCAACTGCATCTCTGCAGAGAGGTAAGACTTTTGCAACGAATGTCTTGGATATGACACAAAACAATCTGATGGTGAAGCTTAAGTAATGCTGGAACTTTGGGGAATGCAGAGTACCCCTTTATTGCCATTGCTCCCAGGTTCACTCTAGCCCAGAGTGGTAGCACCTGATAGGGTCCTATCTATAGCTCAAATAGAACTTTTACATTTAAACTGTGTACTTATGCTAAATTGAATTGTTTAAAATAGAACTGTTTGATCATTTAACTGTGTGTAAGCAAATGACTGATGTTTTATTGAATTGTTTGTAATTTATAGCAATACTTGAAAACATTAAACTGTGTGCAAACAAATGATTAATAGTAAATTGAATTATTTGTATTAGATAAAAATAAGTGAAACCATTTAAGTGTGTGAATAAAATGAGCTAAGACTCGTTAATAATGTTATGTACAAAATGTTTAGAAATCATGTATTTAACATATACGTATAAAAAGGATTTGGTATTAAATAACTTAAAATGGTTGATATGCCATAAAACCCAACCCAATCCTTGTCCAGTCGGCTAGGGCTGTAGAATACACCAACTGCACTTCTGCAGAGGGGTAAGACCCCCACCCCAATGAGTGTCTTGGATATGACACTAAACAATCTGATGGTGAGGTTTCAGTGATGCTGGAGCTTTGGGGAATGAGGAGCTCCCCTTCATTGCCATTGCTCCCTGACCCACTGAATGGTAGCACCTGATAGGGTGCTACCATTTTATTGGTTAAATAGAACTAAACTGCATACTTATGCTAAACTGAATTGTTTGAATTAGAACTGTTTGACTGACCTGAATAGCTTGAAAGAGAAATGTTTTTGACAATTAAAATGTGTGCTTAAATCTAAATTGCGTACTTATGCTAAACTGAACTGTTTTTGACATTGAAACAGTAATGAATTGTTTAATATATGAATTGTTTAATATAGAACTGTTTTAACATTTAACTGTGTAAACAAAATCTATACTTATACTAAAATGAATTAGCTGAATTAGAACTGTTTGAATAAACTGAATTGTTTGAAATAGAAATGTTTTTGACAATTAAACTGTGTACTCATGTTAGACTGAATTGTTTGAAATAGAACTGATTATTTGTATAAAAATGGATTTGGCATTAAATAACCTACATAAAACTCAAACAACCACCCAACCCAACCTAAGCCCTGTCAGTGAGGCTTAAAATACACTGACTGTATTCCCTACAGAGAAGTACACCTCCCTAGAATGAAATGTCTTGTGTATGGCACTAAGCTGCATCTGATTGTCAGGCTCTAATTCTGGGATTTGCAGAGTGTAGAGTTCCTCTTCATTGTCATTACTGTCAGATCCATTCTGACCCAGAGTTATAGAATCTGTTAGGGTCTCATCTAGGGGTCAAATAGATCTACTCCAAAATTATTTCCATTTAATAGGACTATGTACAAAAAAACAAAAAATAAATGCTCAAAAAATGTAAGTATAAATGTACAATGATTGCAATTCTCTAACCTCTAGGTATAAAATTAGCCTAGACAAGTTGACATGCCATTAAATAATCAGTCATCTAGGTATTGAGCAGGCTAACCAAAATTATAACTTTTTCTCAGATTTTTGGACTCTAGATTTTTTTCTCCAGTCACCAGGAAGGTTTTTTTAAAAGTCCATTTTGTTTATATTTGTATTATAAGCAATAGTCATCTGAGTGTCATAAATTTTAAATGTCTTAGTGATATTGATTAACCATGGTGATCTGGTGAGAAACCAAGTGAGCCATAGCTAATATGGAGGAGAAAAGGTCTCCTGGGTCTCTAGTGGATAATATGACTTTACAAATCTGAAAGTTATTGTCTGTGCTCAAAGATTAATGCAAGTGTTGCTAATAAAACAGGGTGATTATAATGCTCAGGTATTTGTCCAACCCTTCCCCCATAAGCATGGTGTAACACTTGGTCATTTTTTTAAGTGGAGTAAATCTGGTTTGAATTCAGAGTTTTCCTTCTACGCTGGTTTCTCTTCTATTTAACCATAACCAGAGGGACAGATGGATTCATGCCTTTCCCATGGGTATTTGCACAATGTAAAATATGACCAGCCTCGTCCAGGATTTGAATTCAGATTGTAATGTTAATGTATTGATAATCCTATTTACTAACCCCTCCGCTTGGGCAGGATATGACACAAGCTCAATTTTTAAGCGGAGTTTAACAGGTTTGAATTCAGAGTTTTCTTTCTCCTAGCCTAGTTGCCTCACCAAAGCTAAAGAACCTAGTCTGTCCTACTATTTACCCATAGCTGGAGGGAGAATAATTGGATTCATACCTTTCCCAAGGGTATTAGTGCTATGTGAAATGCAATCAGTCTCGTCCTGGATTTGAACTCGTGTCGCCATGTCCATTTCCTACGACGATAACCATTACACCATGGGCACCTCCATTAATGTATTGATAATGATTTTTCTATCAAAAAAACATTAAAAACTGATTATTTTCAAAGTTTAAATCTATCATATTGCTATCATTTTCTATAATTTGCTAAATTAAAGAGAATCCTTTTGTACCTTTATTTTTACTGCCTAATTACAGATTACTCACCAACTGTTTGCGGGGGGGGGGGTAGTGTAGTGTAGTGGCTAACATGCTGGGTTGAGACATCTTAATAAGCAAGTTCAAACTCCAGTTGTGCTATTACGTTCACTTTTGGACTAATACCCTTAGGAAAGATATGAATTCCCTTATCCTGTAACTATGGGTTAAATAGTACTGCTAGTGTTCTTCTCAAAGGATGGCTTTGGCATTGGATAAACCCTGAAGTTTAAACAGCCATTAAACAAAGAAACCAAACCAAACCAGCTGATTGGATGAATTCATTTAAAAATCTAGTAACTTTAATCAAAATTTTTGTTTGTTGCATAAATTGATATGAAAAAGAAAAGATTTTTTTTTTTTCTTTTTAATGACTCACTCAAGAAATAGCCATTTTAGAATATTTATAGCTCTACTATATATAAGAGAATTGACAATCTTACTATTAGCTTTTTGTTGTTGATAACTGCAAAACAAAGTAACAAAATTTTGCAAGGATCTTCTTTTTTGTCTCATAGTTGGTTTTCTGTGTAAATTGAACAATGTCCAATTTTGTTAAAATGTAAAACATTGTACAGCAATATCTTGAATAGTGACATTATTTTTTCCCCAAATTCTCTCCAAACTGCTCAAAATCCATACTGTTCAGTTATTTTTATGGATTTCAATAATTCATGCTAATTTAAAAAAATAATAAAAAGAAAAAGTAATTCCTAAAATTTCTTAATTGTCAGAATTGACATATGTAAGTAAAAACTATTTGTATTTACTTTATTACATGGAAATAAATGAGATCTTTTTTTTTTTTTTTTTTTTTTTAGATGGGGTTAAAAATATCAGTTTGTTTTAAAAATCATAAGACATCATTAAGATTAGTTTTATTTATTTTTATTTTTTATTTATTGACAAATTTCAATAATGGATTGAGGTGATTTTTCAAATTGTTTTATTTAAATTTATTTCAAGCATTATTTTCCTCATAATTGAAGAAAAGAAAAAAAATGTCTTCATGAATTTGAACAATTGTGGACGTTTTATTGTTGATTCATTTCTTGTAGACTTTGTGGTTTCAGTCCTTTATTTTTCCTTTTTTTTTTTTCATTTCTTTCTTTCTTTTTTCTTTTCTTCCTTCCACTTTTTCTTTTTTCTTTTTTCTCCTTTCTTTCCCTTTTCTTCTTCCTTCCATTTTTTTTTCTTTTTCTTTTTCCTTCCAATGTTTCTTTTTCTTCTTTCATTTCTTTTTTTTCTACTTCCTCCCTTCCATTTCTTTCTTTTTCGTCTTTCTCCCTTCTATTTCTTTTTCTATTTCTTTTTCTCTTCCTTCCTTCCATTTTCCTTTCCCCTCTTCTATTTCTTCCTTTTTCTTCCCTCCATTTCTTCTTTCTCCTTCCTTTCTTTTTTATTTCTTTTTCTTTTCTTCTTTCCTCTTTTTTTTTTTTTTCCAAGTTACAATATAAGTTATTGCATTCCTTTTCTCTCTCCATACTGCTGGGGATGTCCTTGTAGTGTAATGGTTAAAGCGATGAACTGCGGAATCATAGTAAGCAAGTTCGTACTCCAGTTGTGCTATTACATTCACTTTTGGACAAATACCCTGGGGAAAGGTATGAACCCTCTTATCCTCCCAGCTATGGGTTAAATAGTACCACTACTGTTCTTCTAGGAGAATGGCTTTGACATTAAATAACCTACAAAGGTTGATATGCCATTAAAGAAAGAAACCAAACCAAACCTTGATATGTCACAATCACTTTCAGACAAATACCCTTGGGAAAGGTATGAACCCTCTTATCCTCCCAGCTATGGGTTAAATAGTACCCCTACTGTTCTTCTAGGAGAATGGCTTTGGCATTAAATAACCTACAAAGGTTGATATGCCATTAAAGAAACCAAACCATCCATACTGCTATCATTTTTCACCATTTCACCTACATCTCCATTTTTTTTAATTTGATTTATTTTATTTTTATTTATTTCATTTTGTTTCTTCATTTTTCATGTTTTCTTTTATTTATATATATATATATATATATATGCTTTTCTTACCATTCCATATTTTTATTTTTATTTCATCTTTCTTTCCTCCGTTTCATTTTCCTTACACTCTTTCCCTCTATATCTTAATAGCAGTAGTTTTTTTTCCTGACTCCACAAAACCTCAATAAAAGTCTCCATCCCCCTTTTCTATTGTAGGTTACAGACTTTCTCTATACAAATCAGCTGCTCTCATACAAACCTGCCAGACAAAAAAAATCTGGCAAAGACAAAGATTGTCCTCTAGTTTTGCAAGTTCCTATAAAGGGCGCCATTTCTCAGTTTCTTGCTTGTTAAAATCTAAATTCCAATCATAGCTTAACCTGTAGATTATGCTTGCTTTGCTTGTTAAGCTGCATATCAACTCTTTATGGTTATTTACAGCTGAAATTAGATTCATTTCTAAATGTTTGATTATAATCATAACTATTTATACTTGGTCTTATTGGGTTTATTTGTTTAATGGCATATCAACACCTTACGGGTTATTCAATGCTGAAATTTGACTCCTTTTTAAATGTTTGATTGTAGTCAAAACGATTTATACTTGGTCTTATTGGGTTTATTTGTTTAATGGCATATCAACACCTTACGGGTTATTCAATGCTGAAATTTGACTCCTTTTTAAATGTTTGATTGTAGTCAAAACGATTTATACTTGGTCTTATTGGGTTTATTTGTTTACTGGCATATCAACACCTTATGGGTTATTCAATGCTGAAATTTGACTCCTTTTTAAATGTTTGATTGTAGTCATAACTGTATTTTCAATGTTCCATTGCAATCTTTTTTCTTGTCTTTTTAAATTTTTTTTTTTAATTGTATATAATCATTTATTGGCATAGTTATATAATTTCAAGTATTCCAATGTAAAACTAATAATTCAGACAATTTTATTGTTTCAAGTATCTATTTTTATTTAATAATAATTTGTTTGCACCCACTTTTGCCAATGGTCCAAGAGACCTGGGTTCAATCCCAGGTTGCGTCATACCAAAGACTTTAAAAATGTTACTTTCTTAATGCTCAGCATTATAAGGTACGTATCAAGGGTAAAGTGGAGCAATCCAGGGAAAGGAGTAGCACCCTCTCTTACATCTCAGTGTAGTAGCTATTAAAAAGGGAACGTTCTGGTCGCCTTCGACTATGGTCGCCAACTATATCATTTCATGTATTCCTATCTAATAACTAATAATTCACAAACAGCTCTATTTGACCCCTTGATGGGATTTTAATAGGTGCTACCACTCCAGGTCAGAGTGGACCTGGGAGTAATGGTAAGGAAGAGGTACTTTACAGCTGGAACTTCACTATCAAATGTACTTTAGTTTCATACCCAGCATACTCATTTTTGATGGGAGTCTTACTTCTCTGTAAGGAAAGCAGATGATATATTCTGAGCTCTTTTGACTGGGCAGTGGAGTCAGAATCTAATGTTTGTTGATATCTTTGTTGATTTAAAGAAAAAAAATCAACTTAAATTGAATTTTTAAAAAATCTCTTTTTAATAAATCTGAGATTGGGACATAATCAACTTAACTTGGTCCTATCAGCCAAACTATTTCTATTCATAACTTTTATTAAATTAAGTCTTCTTTGCAAAATATATATATATATATATTGACAGATATGTGCAAGGATCATTTTAGTGTCATACTCAGGACACCCCTAAGTAATGTACTTTTATGAAAATACATCAGTAACATAAATAACTGAACAGGTTGATTTTCAAAAGATTGATCAGGGATAATGTCATTTTTTGTTGTTATTGCCTGGACAGAAATGTTAGTTATGGGTGGGTGGTTTTATCATCTACGCTCTCTTAATTACCCCATGTCAAGGTTGATTATGAAAGCAAGTGCCTTTTTGCTATTACTACTTGAACAGATAAGATATTTATGGGAGAGTGGTTTGCTTGGCTATTCAATTACCCCCTCTCTCTTGATAGAAACCTGTTGAAATTAACTACAGGAATAAGAAATCTGATGGGGATCTAGTTTTCACAACTGATTAGTCAACTATTGATTAAACCATGTCAACATTGATTATGAGTGCAACAACTTTTTGCTGCTACTGCTTTGCTACTACTCCCAGGTCCACTTTGGCTTGGAGTGGTAGTACCTGTTAGGGTCCCATCTGTGGGTCGAATAGATCTGTTTGAAAAATATTAGTATTAGATAGTCATACTTGAAACCATATAACTACGTGTAAACAAATAATTATAATTAAATTGAAATAGTTATTGTTGATCAATATAATTGGGTATCATCATCATCATCATGTCGTGCTGGTAGCATGGATATCCCTGACCCTCTCTCACCACTTTTCCCTATCGTTCATCGCCTCAGGCAGGTCTTCAGGACAACATCCTGTATCCTCACATAGTTGCTGAATGTATGTTCATGCTGGTCATCCTGCTTTTGCACGGCCATGTGTGGGGGTCTATAAGAGTACATCACTTATGAGTTCGTCCCTGCTTCTCCAGCAATTGGGTATGGATCATTAGTATTAGATAGAAATACTTGAAATTGTATAACTTCTTTGTATAAAGAATAGTTACTTGAAGTTATAATTGTTTACAAAGGATTATTATTAGTTTCTTGAAACCATATAACTGCTTGGAAAAAATACTGATTTCAGTATTAAATAACCCAACAAAGGTTGACATGCCATAAAACCAACCAACGGAAGTGCTAAGTAACATCCATTCTTAGGGTGTGCTCTTTACCTGGGATGTCCCTTAAGGGACCTTGAGGGGTGAGGTGTCTCAAAAATAGAAAGCTGTCAAAACTTGACCTGTATTGGAACTACTTACACATAAGTGTGCCGATCACCATATTAAATTTAACTTTTTATCACATCCTGCCATTTGGGGGTGGGTATTCTCTGGATGACCCTAAACTGTACTGAAGCTCTGGTAAAGTGTTGTCATCCTTTCTTTACCATCACTCCCTGGTCCATTCTGACCCAGGGTACAAGTTCTTGTTCAATTGATGGGTTAAATAGATCTGTTTGAGATTATTACAGATATAGGATGTAGTCTAGAAGACCTGCCGAAAGCGATGGTTAATAGAGATGAATGGTTAGAGAGAGTTAGGGAAATCCATGCTAGCAGTGCAACTTGATGATGATGATGATGATGATTACTACATTGATTCTTGAAACATTGATATTCCAACTAAGTATGAAGTGTTTGTTTATTTAAGACGATTGTGAATATTTTCATAAAGTGTATAATTAGAGAGACCATAATTGTTAACTCATCAACCGAAAAGGGCTTTGACACACGGCTAACGAAGGCATAGACAATTATCGATAGGCTATCGATCATATGGAAATAAGACCTGACCGATAAAATGAAACAGTTTCTTCCTGGCAGCAGTCGTATCGATACTGCTGTATGGATGCACTACTTAGACGCTCACTAAACGGCGGGAGAAGAAGCTAAACGGCAATTACACAAGAATTCTGCGAGCAATATTGAACAAGTCCTGGCGGCAACACCCCACAAGGCATCAACTATACAACCACCTACCTCCCATCACGAAAACTATGAACCAGACATGCAGGACACTGCTGGAAAAGCAGGGACAAGCTCATAAGTGATGTACTCTTATGGACCCCCACATATGGTCAAGCAAAAGCAGGACGACCAGCTCGAACATACATTCAGCAGCTATGTGAGGATACGGGATGTAGCCCTGAAGACCTACCAGAAGCGATGAACGATAGGGAGAAGTGGCGAGAGAGGGTCAGGGATATCCGTGCTAGTGGCACGACATGATGATGATAATTGTTAAACTGACTTTGACATAAAATAACCCAACAAGGGTTGATATACCATAAAACCAACCAACCAACCTTCATGGAGAGGCAGTCAAACTCCTATTTTATAAATTGCCCAACTTAACATCACCAGATTTGAAACTTTAAGGATTAGAATCTCTAAACCTATGAGCAAAGACCAAAGACTATTTTTTCGTTAATCTTAAATGACTGTATACTTGTAGAGGAACAGCTGTGAGTCTATTTACCTAATAACTGATTGCCAAGTCAGCTGGGGCTGTAGAATACTCCGATTGCACCTCTGCAGAGGGGTAAGACCCCACCCCACTAAGAGTCCTGGATATGACACTAAACAATCTGATGGTGAGGTTCCAGTGAAGCTGGGGCTTTGGGGAATGCGGAGCACTCCTTCATTGCCATTGCTTCCAGGTCCACTCTGACTCGGCGTGGTAGCACCTGATAGGGCCCTATCTATGGATTAAATAGAACTAATGGCATACTTATGCTAAACTGAATTGTTTGAAATAGAAATGTTTTTCACAATTAAACCGTACTTACATTTAAACTGCATACTTATGCTAAACTGAATTATTTGAAATGGAACTGTTTTGACATTGAAACTGTACTTACACTAGACTGCTTTGTTTAATATAGAACTGTTTTGTCATTTAACTGTGTGTAAATAAAATATGTACTTATTCTAAACTGAATGAGCTGATTTAGAAATGTTTTTCACAATTAAACTGTATTTACATTTAAACTGCGTACTTATCCTAAACTGAATAGTTTGAAATCGAACTATTTATATAAAAATTGATTTGGCATTAAATAACCTGCAAAGGTTGATATACCATAAAAACTAACCAACCAACCAACCTAATAACTTGAGGAGGATAAGGAGGTTCATATCTTTTCCCAAGGGTATTTGTTGGAAAGTGAATTTAATTGTGCAACTGGAATTTGAACTTGCAGTCCAGCACTTCAGACATCAAGAATATTGGCTCTTCCCTGTTGTTGTTGTTGTTGTTGGTGGTGGTGGTGTTTTGTTTTGTTTTTTTTATTTTTTAAGGTAGTTTTCTTCAGCTTGCAAATCATGACTAAAATGTGACCCTGATTGGTTTTAGTTACACTACAAAAATCTCAAATTGAATTCAATCAGGGTCGTTTTTTTGTTTATCATGATTTGCAATTTAGAATTACCTTTTTTCTTTTTTACATCAAAGCATGAATGACTACAACTAGTTACATATTTCTGCAAGCTTGGTTTTTTGTTTTTGTTTTTTTGTTTTGTTTTTTTTTATTAAAATTTCATATTTTAAAAAATTTTCTTTTCTCCTATTATAATATCCTAAGTAAAAGAAATGAAAACACTTCTACACACAGACGAGAAATAAGGTTTTCATTATTTCCAACTAAACTTCATTGAAATCAATAAGATTTCTTTTTTTTGTACCTGCGCAAACCTATGCAATATGTTCATTTTTTTTTTTTTTTTTTTTATACATGAACACCTGTGTAACATGTTAATTTTGTTTTGATACCTGAACGCACATCTATAAATGTTCATTTTGATCTATATCTGAATATAGCAATCTACTCTTTTCCAAATGTAAGCCTCATAATTCTCCTGCAGACATCAGGTGAGAATCACAATAGAACCTGAATGGTGCTATATTAAAATAAAGATGGTTAACATATACTTATTGGTTTGGTTTCTTTGTTTAATGATGTATAAACCTTCATAGGTTACTATTTACCCAACCCCTCCGCTTGGGCAGGATATGACACAAGGTCAGTTTTTAAGCGGAGTTTAACAGGTTTGAATTCAGTTTTCCTTCTCCTAGACTAGTTGCCTAACCAAGGCTGAAGAACCTAGTCTGTCCTGAGGGAGAATAATTGGATTCATACCTTCCCCAAGGGTATTAGTGCTATGTGAAATGCAATCAGTCTCGTCCAGGATTTGAACTCATGTCGCCGTGTCCATTTCCTACGACGATAACGACTACACCACGGTCACCTTCATAGGTTATTTAATGCCAAAGGTATCTTTGTAGAAGAACAGTGATACTATTTAACCCATAGCTGTGGGGAGGGGAATAAGGGGGTTCATACCTTTCCTAAGAGTATTAGTCCAAAAGTGAATATGATAGTGCGACTGGAGTTTGAACTCACTTTGAGGCAGTAGTACAGCATTTTGACCCTTATACCGCAG
>CAUZXS010003296.1:0-180000 GCA_963585895.1 Sepioteuthis lessoniana
TGAAGCTGGACTGCTGCAAACTTCTTATCCCGATCCAAAAGAAACGCGTCTCATATTCATTTCTTAGTTATTTGGGGCAGGTTTCTTTGACCCACGAAGAATAAAAATCAATAAAACTAAAAAAAAGAAAAAAGAAAAGAAAAGAAAAAAGGAGAACTATTCACCGCTTGCTCGAGGGAAAGAGCTTTTAACAACCCCTCATATATATATATATATATATATATATATATATATATATATATATATATATATATATGTGTGTGTGTGTGTGTGTGTGTGTGTGTGTGTAAGTATTTTATTAGGGACAGAACAGTAAGGATAAGAGGATAGAATTCAATTATTAAAAGAGAATCAACATCTTTTCGAGAACATTTCGTTATATCTCACTGTTATATATATATATATATATATATATATATATATATATATATATATATATATATATATATATATATAGATAGATCTGAACAGAGTAAGGTAGATTGATTGATAAATATGATGATTTATTGTGTTTCTTTGTTTTATTAGCTTATCAACATTCGTGGGTTATTTAATGCCAAACCTATCTTTGTATAAGAACAGTAGTGGCACAATTTGACCTATAGTCGGGGAGATAAGTGGGCCCATAATAACTTTCCCCAGGGTATTCGTCCGAAAGTGAATATGATAACGCGACACGATGTCGCAGTTCAGCACTTTAACCACTACGTCATGCCCCCCTTTCAGTTAGATATGAATAGACGTAGATAAGAGATAGATATGAACTGAGTAGTATCGATATATGAATAGAGTGAGATAGATAGATAGATATGAAGCATAGATAGATAGATAGATATTGAAGAGGATTAGATAGATAGATAGATAGATAGATAGATAGATAGATAGATAGATAGATATTAAAGAGAATTAGATAGATAGATAGATATTGAAGAGAATTGGATAGATAGATAGATAGATATTGAAGAGAATTGGATAGATAGATAGATAGATAGATAGATAGATATTGAAGAGAATTGGATAGATAGATAGATAGATAGATAGATAGATATTGAAGAGAATTGGATAGATAGATAGATAGATAGATAGATAGATAGATAGATAGATAGATAGATAGATACTGAAGAGAATTGGATAGATAGATAGATAGATAGATATTGAAGAGAATTGGATAGATAGATAGATAGATTGATACTGAAGAGAATTGGATAGATAGATAGATAGATAGATATTGAAGAGAATTGGATAGATAGATATTAAAGAGAATTGGATATATATATATATATATATATATATATATATATATATATATATATATATATATATCCAATTCTCTTTAATATCTATCTATCCAATTCTCTTCAATATCTATCTATCTATCTATCTATCTATCTATCCAATTCTCTTCAGTATCAATCTATCTATCTATCTATCCAATTCTCTTCAATATCTATCTATCTATCTATCTATCTATCCAATTCTCTTCAGTATCTATCTATCTATCTATATATATATATATATATAGATAGCTAGATAGCGAGATATGAAGCATAGATAGATAGATATGGAAGAGAATTAGATAGATAGATAGATAGATAGATAGATAATCATAGGTACTTTTAAGAGCTATAAATACATTTGACTCGGGAATTTAATAATAAATCTTCAGAATACGTTATCGAAGAAGTTTGATTTGTATGGAGCCATTAATTATTGTAAACAACAGAAGATTCAAATGAAAATCATTGAGGCCCCTTTTTTTCTCAGTGATGGAACTTCCGTGTCCCAGGGTCGTGCGAATTCGTTTGGGAATCGGTCCGGTGGGAAAAGACGTAATAACATGTGATTGCCTGATAGCGTCGACCCACAGGACCAGGAAGTAAAGATCAATTAATTTTTTTGTTGTTGTTAGGGTTAGGGAGATTCGACAGATTTCCTTCCCTCAACCCCACTCTAGATTCGCAAAATTCACTGGGACAAGGGTACACACCAAGGTCAAATTCGCCTGTCGTAGCGTGATGGTTAAATATCTTAGGAGACCATGTTTTTTTTAATGTAGAAAGTTCGATTGCCACATTGTGTCCAACTATTGAAGCTACGTTTCGTAAATAATTCCTGCATTTATTCAAGTACATTTTAAAATATTGTAGCGTTCGGTAATAAACTGGTAGTATAACAGCTATCGAGGCAGGAAATGGACCCAGCAAGGCGAGTTCAAATCCTAGATGAGGTAGTCTGTGTTTCAGTTTAGGTTAATTCATTCATCTCTATGTGTATACATGTATATGTGTGTGTGGTTGTGACTAAAACGATAAAGTGGCTTACGTGCTGGACTCCAACATCGTAGTAAGCGAGTTCGAACTCCAGTCGCGTTATTACGATCACTTTCAGACTAATACCCTTGGGAAAGGCATGAACACCCTTATCTTCCCAAATATTGGTTAAATTGTATCGCTACTGTTCTTCTACAAGCTTGGTTGGGTTAGGTTTTATAGCATATTAATCATTGTAGGTTATTTAATGCCAAATCCTCTTTATACATGTATATTAAATATATAGGATTTGGTTTGGTTGGGTTTTATGGCATATCAACCATTGTAGGTTATTTAATGCCAAATCCTCTTTATAGATATATATTAAATATATAGGATTTGGTTTGGTTTGATTTTATGGCATATCAACCATTGTAGGTTATTTAATGCCAAATCCTCTTTATACACATATATTAAATATATATGATTTGGTTTGGTTTGATTTTATGGCATATCAACCATTGTAGGTTATTTAATGCCAAATCCTCTTTATACATATATATTAGATATATATGATTTATAAACATAAGTCAACAAAGTTGAATAGTTCCAAGTATTGCTATGTATCACTAACAATTCAATTAAACTTTACAGACAGTTAAATGATCAAACAGTTCTATTTCAAACAATTCAATTTAGCATGGATCATTTGTTTGTACTCAGTTTAAATGTCAAACAGTTCAATTTAACCCATAGATAGGACTCTATCAAGTGCTACCACTGCGAGCTTGAGAAGACCTGGGAACGATGGCAATGAAGAAGTACTCCTCTTTCTTTGAAGCTGCAGCATTACTGGAGCCTCACCATTAGATTGTTTTAAAAGAGATCACTGTGCTTCAGTAACTCTATGTATTACTCCTCAAGTAAAAATTAAAAAAAAACATCAAATAATATATAATTCTTTCAAAATTGTATTAAACTTTTATTAACCGAGAAATATTATATGGTTCGGCTTCGTAAGATAAGCCTACATTTTATGTTATAACTCGTTTGCATAGATGTACTATTTATTTATTTATTTATCTATCTATTTATCAATTTTCTTTGTTGTTTATTGCAGCGCTGGTTCCAACATCAACTGGCCTGCTGGCGTCAGCAACAAGGACTTCCGGCAAATGGCGGATCTGTGACTGATTGATCCTTGCGCGTTTTGGGACTATTTGCTGATTTTTCAGTTCGAAAGAAGTACATTGGAAAATGAAAATAAATATAAAAAGTAAGAAAAAACGAAAAAAAAAAAAGTTATAAAAAGAAATAAATTATAGAATAAATAAAGGAAAAGCAAAAAAAAAAAAAAAAAAAAAAAAAAAAGAAACAGAAAACAATATAAAATGTGTATAATCATTCATATTTATTACTGTTTTTTTTTTTTGTTTTTTAATTCAATCTTTTTTTTTTTTAGTTTCTTCTCGCCTTCCGTTTTATTTTTCAAACTTTGTTTTCAATCAAAAAATTTAAAATCATTTTATTTACTGAAAAAGAAAAAAAAAAAAAATACTGTATAGGTACCGTGCCATGTGCGTTCACATACACATATGCGCCCACTTAACCCACATTCGCGGCGCCCCTTTCATATGGCCTTGTGCCACATCTAAGCAAAAAAAGCTTAGTAAATTACCTCTCTCTTACACACACACACACACACACACACACACACACACGCGCGTACTTTCACCTCCTTCTGTTACGAAAACTAACGTCTTGTCTCCGTCACGTAAAGAGATGTCACTTTTTGTAAATATCACGTTTTTTTTTCAAGTGTGCAAAAAGCTAGATACCAATTTCTTGTGAGGTCTAACTGGATGTTCCAAGACTTATTCAATTCCTTCAGACAAGTCCTTGTTTTAAAAAAAAAATTACCCCGTGCCGAATCGGCCTTTAGTAGAGGAGGGTAGTTACCCCCTTAGATAGAACTTGTTAATATTTCATATTAGATATCGGAAAGTTCTTTTGACTGCTTGCTATCATTTGGTAATCAGGAAATCAAATCTTCATCAAGGCGTGCCTATAGCAAGGATTCGCCATCGCACTCAGTAGGTCCTCTAGATGGCACCCAATATCCGTACAGAGTAGGTAGGTGCTGTTTAATTAAGCAGAATTGGGCCTATGTCTCCTCATTATTATAATAATTATTATTATTGCAACTTTTTCACGCAAGTTGTAATTATTTTTTTTTTTTTTTTTTACACTGAAGTCTGTGTGACAGAAAAATATTTCCACAGGTCTCCAGGACTCTTCGAAGTATCCTAACCGATTTTGACAGTGCTGTGGTCTAGATGGTTTCGATTCTTCCTCTGATCTCCAGTTTCCTCAGCCTCTTTTCTGGATCATTCCAAGGGCTCCGACTACAATTGGTATCACCGTCACCATTATTATTATTATTATTATTATAGTTTTTATTTTTATTTTTCAATATTGGTCGCACTGCAAAAAAAAAAAAAAAGCCCAGAAAAAGATATATATATATTTTTTTCATCATACAACGTGTGAAAGCACGTGCGATACCATGTCCTCATCAGCCGCCATCCAGGGGTGATAACACAGTTTCGGTAGATCAAGGCGGTACTGCCACCCCTGGCGCTACTAAGCAGCTTTTGCCACCGGACAGGGTATTAAGAGAATCATATATATATATATATATATATATATATATATATATATATATATATATATATACGCCAGATCAATTAAATGCAGAGACTATATTGGACGTTAATTTTCATTTTCTGAGTGCAGTTTGTGATTTTTTCACAAAAAAGATATATATATATATATATATTTCATGGACACAATGTTCTTTTTGGCCTTTACGTTAAGATTTGTATTGTGACAAAACTCGGTACGTAAACAGACGCTTGTTATGGAATATAAATTTTTTTTTTGAATATTATAGTCCCGTGCAAAAGTGCATATGTCAATATACATATATTTAGCAAAGTACATCCGATGCAAACGTGCTTTATCTTAGACTTCTAATACATTACATAAACCACAGAACAGCGACGACCTTATATATATATATATATATATATATATATATATATATATATATATATATATATATAATATTGGGAATAAAGAGAAACTGATAGCGAAAAAAACTGAATAATTTTTTTTAATTACTTCTACAAATTTTGATGAAACGTCATTGGCTTAGATACACGTAGGGAGTGAATATTTTTCTTTGATTACTGTTGTTAAAGGTCACTTAGCCGTTGTGAGAAGTCATTAGCAAAGGATTAATCACTAACTAGGATATCAAATCAAGAAAAGGAAAAATTCTTAGAAGTTTCCTATTTTTTGGCATTTCAGAGAATTTTTTTTATTTAGAAAACATAAAACAATCTTACATAGACAAATCTAATTTAATGTTCAAAATATCAGTGAAACTTGTAGTCTGAGGTAAAGCCAAGGAAATCATTTTTACCAAATTTGAAAAGAATCTATCATAGAATTTATTTACTATTGTAATATATAGTTTTTGCAATACTTATTTGTTTACACACACACACACACACACACACACACACACATATATATATATATATATATATATATATATATTTCTATATGTAAATGCTCTATCATTGATATTGAGCACTATTTAACACTACTGCAACATTTGGTCCTCCATTAACTCAAAAGTAAGCTTATAAGAACCATAAACCTCTTATATATATATATATATATATATATATATATATATATATATATATATATATATAATGGTAAAACGCACAAAACGTTTCCTATAACTCAAGTTTCATAAATATCGATCCTCCGGAAGGTAGCAAAAGGAATAGAAACATTATGGAAGTAATTATTCTTTAGGCTAAAATAGTAAACAGTTAAAAATTGTTTTTCACTTGACGGAAACTAGTGATGCGATAAATACGTTTTATTCTCCTTCTGCAGTTAAAAGAATCGTGTAGATTGCGTTAGGAAGATCAAGTTGTGAACAATACGACTCCAAGAAGAAAATAAAGTACTAAGTAAACTCTCAATGTTGTTATTTAAATGCAGACACGAAACATAATCCCTCCTTTCACCTTTGGCGCCTGACTAGTTTAGATCCAGTGACAATTACTCTCAAATCTGTGAAACATTTCAATTAATAAAACATTTTAGTCGGACAAATAATTGCTTTCTTAATGATTTCATTCATTTGGCTTCTTGCCTGGGGATCAACATTTATAAAACTTGAATAACTGAAAACCTTTTGCGAGTTTTAACAGGTAATATTTATTGCATAGTGCTCTACTCACAGAGTATGGAGCACGTTTTAATTTTTACATTGCAATTTTATTATTTTAAAATGCACACACACACACACACACACACACACACACACACACACACACACACACACACATATATATATATATATATATATATATATATATGTATGATCACAAAAATGGTAAACAGTACTCCCGCTCATAATAAGTTAGAAGAACAGCTTTTTTTGAAAATTTGCTCCATGTCAAAATGGTTGATCAGGTTAAAAAAAAAAAAGGTGGAGCTCTGCACTACTCCCCCGTAACTCTGTGTTTCATGTTTTCACACTCATCCGACGGGCAGATTTTACGATATTGCCACATTGAAGGCAGAGGTCAAACTGGCTGATTATGCGGGGCTTCCTTAAATACTTTTCCAAAAAGTGCTCATCTAAAAATAGTGGTAGCCATATTACTGGAAATAAACCTATGCTAAACCTGTTAAAACGGACGTTTATCTATCTAAATGATTTGCAACGTTAAAGAATATTTAATATCAGGATTAATACTACATTAAAAATTAACAAAAGAACAACAACAATAAAAAATAGCCCCCCAAACAACAACAACAACAATCCCCCCCAAAAAACAAATAAAAAATAGACAAACAAACAAATACACCAATAAAAAAAAAAGAAAAAGAAAAAGAAACAAAAACAAGATCCCGTCCCCCAATAAAAACAAAAACCAATTTATTATGTTCAAAGTTATTTTTTTCTTTCTCATTGAATTTTTTAAAATTATTATCTTTTTCTTGATCTTCAAGAAAAGAAATACACATCTTTGTACAATTTGTTTCTTTGAACAATAAATAAAGAATTATTTAGTAAAGAGTGTGTTTGTATTTTGTCTTAAATAAGAAAGGTTGCTCTAAAAGTAATGCCTCTTATTTTATCATGTTGTCCCAAACATGTATTGGTGGTAGGACAGTAGAGGTTGAACCGTCTTCCAAATTGCAAAATGTTTGGCTGGTGGTCTGGAAAAATGGCATCTGCAATGAAAATACTGATTAATTTATTGATTTATTTGAACGGAATCTTAACACGTCAATAATTATTTTATATCCAGAGGTTAGGGAATTTCATACACGATACGTTTATATTAACATTTTTTATGCTATTTTTTAATGTTTTTTTTCACATGGTTATATGATATCAAGTATTGCTGTATCTTACAAATAATTTTCGAAATGACCTTTTTGAACAACAGATGAGACCTTGATTCTTACAACAATTCCAGACCATTCAAAAAATGTACAGCACTTGTGACAAAAGAACTTCTCCCTCGGAAACTCGACCGTCAGAGGAAGAACAACTGATTGAATTATCATCTGGCACTGGAGTCTTTGGGTTTTAAAGGGGAACGGCGTGTTGGGATTTTGGATTTGCCGTTAAATCAACACAATTTTGGAATTTGTTTTAAGTGTTAATGATCACAAAATGAAAGTGCGTCAAAGAGAAAGGCTGTCTGTGCAAGGCAAAAGGATCTGGACGACCACCAATGTTGGAAGAGTGGGTTTAGGAATCGTGAAATCCGCAGACCTTTGAGTTTCTTGTTCAAATTTTGATGAATAAATCTTATTTTGTTTAGTTTTATTTGCCTAAACTCAATTCTTACTAAAATATCTAGAATGATATAATTTTTTTTAACAACATGTACACACACACACACACACACACACACACATATATATATATAGTGATTGTCGCCACTTTATTGAAGAATTCCATCTCTTCAATCCTGTGAAGAGCACCAGGCCAACATGACCCTTGCAAACCACATAAGTGTCAATCATAAGAACTATTTTTGACACTGATGTTAACAGCATGCACTCTCATATGGCTTCTCAGACCATCTACTGACCTGCGTTCTTTGTCATAGAATTGACACAAATTATATATATCATCATGTCATACTGCTAGCGTGGATTTTCACTCACCATCATTTCCTACAGGTCTTCTAGACTACATCCTGTGTCCATACAAAGCTGTTGTAAATAAGTTCTAGTCGGTCGTCCGACACCTGCACATCTGTGTTGACGACTTTATTCTCTGTTTATGCTTCAAATCTCATAGCTGATTAGGAAACTGTTATGAATTTTATGAAGCCCTTCGTACTGCTATTGTCTCAACGCCAAATGGTAAGTTGATCATCCTTCATTGTCAGGTATTTTGATATGTTACGTTTCGCTCTGGCCAAACAAACGACGACACAATAAAGACGAGCGACACAAAAATATACCTCTCACTTTATTTGAAAGGGTTGTGTGTGAGAGGGAGTTGGAGATCGAACAGAACTGCAACATATTGACCCCCACTCTTATAGCCATCAGCATTTCTTTCCCGTATTCCTGGGCTGCTCAACTCTGCTGGGTGCTGGCTTTCTCTCCGGCATCCTGTCTCCAACTGGTCTGGTCTCCAAACTCAATCGGGGGTCCCGAGGGCCCCTTCTGCTAGGTGCTGGCTTTCTCTACCACACTTGTCTCCATACTGGTCTGCTCTCCAAACTAAACTGACTTCCTGTCTTCACCGAGTTATATAATAGTTCAACCCCCACCCTCTTCTTATGGGTGTCACAATTTGGCACTCATTCAACCTGTCCACGGTCAAGGCTATAATATCCTGATTATTCCTCGACCGGATGCACCTGTTATTTACATAGGGGCATTTCCTATTTTGACAGCCCGCCCAGGTCGTAGGTCAATATCCAACAGATATATGGAATCTGTTTGGTCGTTATGATATTAATAAAATAAATGAAAACGGTCTAAAGATTCTTAAACTTTGTTCAGAGCTCAATTTGACTATTTGCAATACTCTTTACCGGCAAAAATCTGAATATAAAATTACGGATGTGATAATAATGAATCCCTGGATATACGGGAATCATTAAATAAGTTTCCAGACTTTTTTCGTATGGGCACTTTTATTGATAGTACACTCATGAAACTCTAATCCCCTTCGAAGTAATCTCCTCCGGCTGCAATGCACTTGTTGTACCATTCCAACAACTTCTGGAAGGTCCCATGGAAGTCCTCTTGTGTGGGCGTTTTAGTTGCATTCGTTACAGCCTATCTCCTCAATTGTCTCATAACGACAGCCTGTGAGCTTAGGGAATAAGCAAAAGTCACAGGGAGCAAGGTCTGGACTATAGAGAGGGTGATGAACTCTCTTGATGCCCATCTTGGTCAAATAGTCTGTGATAAGGATGGAGATGTGGACTGGTGCATAATCCTGGTGGAAATGCCACTGAACCGATTTGAAGAGTGTTGGCCTCTTCCGACGGAATATCTTCCTGAACTCCATTAAAACCTCAACATAGTATTCCTTATTGACTGCCTGTTCAGTGCGAACCCAGTGCATGTAGATCATGCTAGTGCTGTCAAAAATAGGGATCATCAAAAGTTGGTGGGTGGATTTGCTCTGTCTGGCCTTCTTGGGTCTGAGAGAGCTTCCCCTGGGATCTCTTGGTCTCTTGGTCATAGCAGTAGATCTAGCTTTCATCGCATGGCATTTTTTTCCAAGTTTAAAACACAATTTTATTGCATATCGTTCTTCTAAAGACCAGATTTTATTTTTGAAATTCACCAGTTGTGACAATCAGGCTTTAATAGGGTGTATTCCAATTGCTGCTGTAGCTGTTCATTTGAACCTGAAATCATGAAAATTGGTCAGTCATCTCATAAGATGTATAGCAATTCTAAATGCCTGTACAAAAAAGTCTGGAAACGTGTCATTTGTAGTAGAGAATAAGACACAGATAATAGTTTTGTGCGAATAAGATTCGTAAACCTCGAGTGAAATCCCAAAGCATCTTGATGTTAATAAACTAAAACAAAAAGAAGTTTCAGGAAACGTCTAATTTGTCTGAGCTTTGATGGTACATGTGGTAAATTAAAAAAATCATGTTTAGTCTACTGTTTTAGATATATTTGAATTTAGAGTGAGGAAACATATCAACTGATTTCTCGATAACGGAACTGCTGTTGATCAATTGTCATGAAAGTGTTTACCAAGTTGGAGTGTCTCACTGAGGACAAAAATTGCATTCAGGAAAATTATCAATTCTTGCTGAACGTTTGATGAGAACGAACCGTAGATATGAGTACAGTTAGGTGATGGGTAATGCATTTCAGCTGTGTTGACAAGCCACGTTCAGTACAGCTGTCAATAGAATGAAGATTGCCTCGATCAGCTCATCCACACAAATCGATCTGATGAAATATGGATTACGGGGACAACCATTTCTTGACAACGTCGCCGTCATTAGAGTTGGCGAAAAAAGTGGGTCAGTTCGATCTGCTTTACATAAATCAGTGGATTTTTAAATGGTTTCGTTTTTAAGATTAATATTTTTACAAAATACAGAAAAGTTATTATGAATGGAATATTGAATCATACAATAACATCCATATTAACAAATATTTTGCAATACTAAAACTGACTTAACGAACGAAGATCCGGATCACTTCAGTCAAAAAGGGAGATTTTCGTTAATCATAGTTTAATTATAACTATATTCATTATAAATCTTGTACCATGGATAAGAATTAAAAATTTCAGGAATTGTATTTTAATTTTAGTTTTTACCTTATTTTGTTTCTTTTGTACGGAGTTGAATAATGGCTTCAAGAAAGAATATTAGTAATGTTAGAATATTGCTAAGTTCGTGTCAGCACGGAGAGACATTGAATAACAAAGAGTCCATTGAATACAAACCTGTCAGGAGTTGCTGAACCATTACGAGGCTGAAAGTGAGTTTCGTTGACCGAACCATCAGTGGTAATGAGGTATAATCCTATTTACCCAACCCCTCCGCTCGGGCAGGATATGACACAAGGTCAGTTTAACAGGTTTGAATTCAGAGTTTTCCCAAGGCTGAAGAACCCAGTCTGTCCTACCATTTACCCATAGCTGAAGGGAGAATAATTGGATTCATACCTTTCCCAAGGGTATCAGTGCTATGTGAAAATGCAATCATTCTCGTCCAAAATTTGAACTCATGTCGCCGTGTCCATTTCCTATGACGATAACCATTACACCACGGGCACCTCCAATTAATGAGGTATAATGAGGTATAATGTCACCCGTACAAGCTGGAATCCAAATGACTAGCCATGAGATGATAAAATTTGGCTCCTTTTCAACGTTGAAATGAATATGCGTTGCTAACAGTATTGACTATGAAGAAAATAGTCTTTCATAGTTTAAACATTGCTCTATCAAACAGTATTTTAATAGTCCCTGTGTCGGTTGAAGTTTCCGTGGCTGTAATAGGAGGTTGTCTAAATTTCTGAGACGAAGCTTGGTGATTTTTATCATGAAGGGTTTTCGGACTATTGTTTTCACCTTTATTGTTATTTCCACAACGTTTCCAGCAGGACACATGGCGTAACGGTTATAGGCGTTGGTTCTCTAAGCTAAGCTTCTAAGGAGACAATCATCTGGAGGTTGCAGGTTGAATGTAACAATACATGAATACTTAACACTTGTACCCGGTTATGGCTAACGGATTCAATAAAGGACGTAGTTTGAAGTTCCGTGAAGGTTCCCGAGTTCGACAAACACCTGAAGAAGGCCGGAGGACATATTGGCCGAAACGTTGGGGAAATAACAATAAAGATGAAGACAATAGTCCGAGAACCCTTAATGATAAAAATCATCAGGCATCGTCTCAGAAATTTAGACAAGAAACACCTGAAGAAGGCCAGATGACATATTGGCCGAAACGTTGTGGAAATAACAATAAAGATGAAGACAATAGTCCGAAAACCCTTTCAATACAACAGGAAGCTTTACCTTTTGGGGTTTTAGTTTGGTTTATTTGTTTATTTAACTGCATATCAACTCCTTAAGGGTTATTTAATGCTGAAATTTGTTTCACTTCTAAGTGTCTGATTAAAATAATAACTATATTTTCAATGGTTCATTGTATTATTTCAAAAAATTGTACTTGATTTGTCTATAATCATTTATTTTCACACAGTTATATAGTTTCAAGTATTCCTATCAAATACAAATAAATTAGGGGGGAGTCGATCTGGTTTTGTGGCTAACGTTTTGCACCGTGCTATCGTTGTAAGCAAGTTCGATCTCTTGTCAAGCTAAAACGTTCATTTTCGGATTAATACCCAAGAGAAAGATATGAACTTCTCGACTCCCCCACCCCCAGCTATGGGTTAAATTGTAGCACTACTATTCATCTATAAGGATGACTTTGACATTAAATAACCCATGAAGGTTGATATGCCATTAAACAAAGAAACCGAACCGAAACAAGCAATTTACACATAGTTCAATGGTTTCAAGTATTCCGATCTAACACTAATAATTCATACACAATTATATGGCTTTAAGTAACTATTTCTATTAAATGATAATCATTTCTTTGCACTCAATTATATGATATAAAGTATCCCTATCTAATACAAGTCATTTGAACACAAGGGTATGTTTTCAAGCATTTCCGTGTAATACTTGTAATTTATACTCAGTTAAATGGTTTCAAGTAACTAATAATAATAATCCTCTTTAAACAATTAGAGCTTCAAGTAACTATTCTTAATATAAATAATTTGCACACAGTTAAATGGTCTTAAGTAACTAATAATAATAATCCTTAGTAAACAATTAGAGCTTCAAGTAACTATTCTTAATATAAATAATTTGCACACAGTTAAATGGTCTTAAGTAACTAATAATAATAATCCTTAGTAAACAATTAGAGCTTCAAGTAACTATTCTTAATATAAATAATTTGCACACAGTTAAATGGTCTTAAGTAACTAATAATAATAATCCTTAGTAAACAATTAAAGCTTCAAGTAACTATTCTCAATATAAATAATTTGCACACAGTTAAATGGTTTCAAGTAACTAATAATAATAATCCTCTTTAAACAATTAGAGCTTCAAGTAACTATTCTTAATATAAATAATTTGCACACAGTTAAATGGTCTTAAGTAACTAATAATCCTTAGTAAACAATTAGAGCTTCAAGTAACTATTCTTAATATAAATAATTTGCACACAGTTAAATGGTTTCAAGTAACTAATAATAATAATCCTTAGTAAACAATTAGAGCTTCAAGTAACTATTCTTAATACAAATAATTGGCAGAATGTTTTTGTTTGCTTTGGTTTTATGGCATATCAACCTTTGTAGGTTATTTAATGCCAAATCCTCTTTAAATATATATTGATATATAGGATTTGATTTGGTTTGGTTTAATGGCATGTCAACCCTAGTCGGTTATTTAAAGTTAAATCCTCTTTAAACATATATATCAAATATATATGATTTGGTTTGGTTAAGTTTTATGGCATATCAATCATTGTAGGTTATTTAATGCCTCTTTATACATATACTAAATATATAGGATTTGGTATTGTTTGGTTTTATGGCACATCAACTATTGCAGGTTATTTAATGCCAAATTCTCTTTATAAATGTATATTAGATAAAGAGGATTTGGTTTGGTTGGGTTTTATGGCATATCAACCGTTGTTGGTTATTTAATGCCTCTTTTTTTTGTTGTTGGTTATTTAATGCTAAATCCTCTTTATACATATATGTTAGATATATATATATATGATTTGTAAACACATTTTTGTTACGATAGCACAACTGAGCTTCAAACTCACTAATAAGTTGCCTTCCAGCATGTTAGCCACAACGCTATGGGGATTTCCAGGAAATGTTTGGTTACTATTTATATTTTCAATGTTGCATTGTAATAGTTTTTTTGTTTTTTTTAAATCACATTTTTATCTGACTATAATAATCATCACTTGGCAGTTGTACGGTATCATGTAATCCAATACAAATAATTTCTACTCAATTCCATGGTTGCAAGTAACAATTTCTATTTAATGATAATCATTTGTCTGCACATTTTTATGGTTTCAAGTAACTTAAAATAATAATCCTTTGTAAACAATTGTAGATTCAAGTAATTATTGTAAATACTGATGACTATTCTTAATTGGCCTAGTGATTTGAGTGTTCGCCAATTGTCCGGGAGACCTGGGTTCTATCCTAGGTCGCGTCATACCAAAGACTTTAAAAATGGTACTTGATACCTCCTTGCTTAACACTCAGCAATATGAGGTACGTATTAAGGGTAAAGTGGAGCAATCCAGGGAAAGGAGTAGTGCCCTTCCCTACACCTCGGTGTTGTAGGTATTGAAAAGGGAGCCTTCCGGTTGCTCTCGACTAAGGGAGAAAACTTTACTCACTTTTATTCTGAATTTACAGATACTCATACCGTATCAAATATTTCTATCAAATATAAATAATTTCCAAACAGATCTATTTGACTTACATATGGGATCCTCACAAGTACTACCTCACCAGGTCATAGTGGACCTGGGATTAATTACAATGAAGTGGTGACTTCCTAGAGCTTTAGAAGTGGAGCCTCACGATTAGATGCAGTTTTTTTGTCGGGGGAGGTTCTTACACCTTGTGCCGAGGATGTAACAGGGCTACTTTCGGAGTGGCACTTGTAGGGGTTTGAAAAGTAAGATAAAAAATAAAATAAAATAAATCCAAAAGTATAGCAGTTCCCAGAAACCTCTGACAGGCAGCGAAAGCCGCGCATGCCTGAAAAACAGACTAACAGGCACCAGGAAAGAAACTTGTTCTCGTTCAGCAGTGATGACTTGGACTCGTATGACCTACTTCTTTCCTGCTGCTGGTGGGAAAAACCGCGTGTCTTTTAAGCGGCACGTTGGCTCACTTCCACCAATAGACCTTCAAACTCACAATTCATCAGAAATGTCTCTCCTAGAGCAAGCCGACACCCCCGAAAGATATGTCATTAAAAACAACCACTGGACATGACCACCGACTTTGGACTTATCACCCACCGAAAACGACTAATACATTTCAACGCCTCGTTTAGGGATGCGACTGTTTGTTACAAACTGACCCTTGACCGAGCCGTCAATCAGAGATGCACCTGTGTAAATAAGAGGAAGAAGATCATGTGATATAATTGGAAGTAAGTGGGGGTTACGAAATAATATATGCAGCTGTTCGCGGCAGTTGAGTCAATTGGAGACAGTGAAGGACAGAGTCAGAGCCAGTTTGCAGTCAGCGAGAGCCCCCTGTTGGGGGTTGCCTCCAGTTGGGTGGCCTCCAGTTTAGAGAGTTGGAGATAGTGAGGGCCTAGTCGAAGGCAGCTTGCAGTCATTGAGAGCGCCCCGCTGGGGGCTGCTGCTCTCAGCGGCCTCCGGTTGAACAACCCTGGCCTAGAAGCAGAAGTTGGTCTTGAAGATAACACAGTGTGCTGTGGTTAAAAGAAGAAGTTATGGGTCAATATGGCAATCTGCCTTGTCTCCCCCCGTCCGTCTGTCTCACATAACACAGAAACTTCAACCCCTTACGAAAGAATAAAAAGACGTATATACATTTCTATAAAGAAGTGTTTTTATTTGTTCCCTCATCATGGTATACAACATGTTTTTCCAGGAGGGCGTGTTCTCGCTTGGGAATAGTCGTATTGAACACCAAAATGAAGTTGAGATTCAATAAGTATCTTCGTCTCTTTCTTCAATAATTCTTTTGCAGTCTTTACAGATAAAGAAGACTCTAACAAATTAAATGTTAAATGGGTTTGAGAACAAACAAATGGAGCCAGATACGCTAAACCTAATACCTACAACCTACGAAAGTAAAAACCAAATGACAAATTGTTATATAATTACGGAATGATTTCTTTTTATTTAATCATTTTCGTTAATTATATCTTATCATTCGGTTTGGTTGGGCTTAGAACTGTTCGGCTATTAGTGCAGGTGTCCCCGCTCGCGCGTGGAGGATGTGACAATCACAAATGTCATAATAAAAACCCCAGATAAGAAATAGAACTGGGGTGTGAATGACGTCATGCCCGGAAGCGACGGACTGGGAATTTTAGTGATTTTGAAAAGAAGCAGTCAGTTGAGATTTGAACCTGGGCGAGGGCAGTCCAGCTGAGGACTACGGGATGCGCAGCGCGTTTGTGGGGTCAGTGAGTTGAGATTGGACTCTTGGCCGGGCAGTTCTGCTGAGGGGTTGACTGAAGAACGATGTAGGAACAGTCAGCATAGTAAAAATTGTGTCCCTCTCTCTTCTCGTGTCGAAAATCTAAACTCAAGAAGTGAATAAACGTTTCGTACCTGAACTAAAGAAAGTCGTCAGTGTTTCGGGATTTCTATGCATATGAACATTTTACATATCCGTATCTTGGTCCTATTTTGGTGGCTATGCTACACAATGGCCAAATCTTTTAGATCTCCATATACTCATCGAGGATCTTGTTCATTGCGAGTGAAAATACAATGGTATTAACTTACGCGGAGGAAGAGTATTGTATTGCTGAAAACATCTATTAATGCCAATGTGTCCAATGAATCTGTTGTAATTGGGCGGCTTTCCTTCCAGAGCCTCCACCTATTAAAATACGAAGTTTGCTCCCTTGCCTTAAGGAGAAGCTTTGAGTATGTAGAGGACATTAAAAGAAAAACGACTGCGCATATACACATTTTGTCCCCTCAGAGTTTTAGAGGTGCCTCACCCAATGTAAACCTCAAAGGAGTAAGTGTCAAGAGTTCTATTTTGAAGAAAGTTTACAGTTCATTCACCGTTCACGACTGCCTTAGTAAATGCAGTTTCAGTCTCGATATTATTTGATCACATTTCACATGATGAAGTTGATAAACAAAATGAAAGTTGTCTAGATTACGAAAACACCCTCTACATGATACGTGGTGCCTTCAATAAGTTTCCAGACTTTTTTCGTACAGGCATTTAAGATTGTCGTAGACTCTTATAAATTCACTATGTTATTGCTATACATCTTAGGAGATGGCTGACCAATTTTTATGATTTCAACTTCAAATCAACAACTACAGCAGCAATTGGAATACACCCTACTAAAGCCTGATTGTCACAGATGGTGAATTTCAAAAATGCAATCTGGACGTGAGGACATTTTAGAAGAACGATATGCAATAAAATTCTGTTTTAAACTTGGAAAAAATGCCACGGAAACGTATGGAATGATTCAGACTGTTTTTGGAGCATCTTGCATGAATCGAACATCAGTTTTTGAGTGGCATAAGAGATTTAAGGAAGGCTGGGTGTGTATGAAGGATGATGAGAGGTGTGGCAGGAGTAAGCAAGTCAATACACTAGAGTTGATTGGCCAAAGGGTTAGGGTTTGGGTTCGGGTTACTATGTTGAGGTTTTAAGGGAGTTCTGGAAGAGATTCCTAGGGAAGAGGCCAGCACTCTTCAAATCGGGTCAGTGGCATTTCCACCAGGACAATACACCAGTCCACAACTCCATCCTTGTCACAGACTATTTGACCAAGATGGGCATCAAGACAGTTCCCCACCCTCCCTCTAGTCCAGACCTTGCTCCCTGTGACTTCTGCTTGTCATTTACTGAGCCGATCTTACCCTGGCACAAGGCCAGACGCATGGGGGCACCTAGTATGAAATAGAACTCACTAACAATGATATTAAGCCTAAATCGTTAACCATTACAGCACGCAATGTACTGGTAAAAGATGACACGTAATTTATGGGCAGATCCTAGCCTGGCACAAAGCGAGACGCATGGGGGCACCCAGTGAGAATAGAACTCACTAACAATGATCTATAAGCATAGATCGTAAACCATTACAGCACACAAGATACTGGGAAAAGATGACATGTCATTTACTTACGTGAATCTGGATTTGAACTCAATTCTCTGATTACATGTTTGGACAATTTTTTAACATAAAAATGTAAAAGAAAAAACATCTTTTTTTTTTTAAATAGGAAATTACATGTTTTATTTTTGCTATTAACTACTTCCGGGCTTCACCAGTCGCTATAAATTTTCCCCCACGTTTAAAGCCCTTCGTTTTTCGTATCGACTTTTCCTGTTCCGGCTTTTGTATGAATCGATTTTCAGATTTTCTTTGCGCAACTTTGTTCGGCGAAAAAATTCCCTACTGGATTTCTCTAATTCGGTTAAGATATTCGCCGATTCACATATCCTGATTATCATAAATTAGACAATGCTTTGCAAACTCTCATATATATATACGTGGTGCCTTCAGTAACTTTCCAGACATTTTTGTACGGGCATTTAGAATTGTCGTAGACTCTTGAGAATTCACTATGTTATTGCTATACATCTTATGAGATGACTGACCAATTTTTATGAGTTCAGGTTCAAATGAACAGCTACAGCAGCAATTGGAATACACCCTACTAAAACCTAATTGTCACAGCTGGTGAATTTCAAAAATGCAATCTGGACGCGAGGACACTTTAGAAGAACGATATGCAATAAAATTCTGTTTAAACTTGGAAGAAATGCCACAGAAAGCAGCATAAGAGATTCAAGGAAGGCACGGAGTCTGTGAGGGATAATGAGAAGTGTGGCAGGAGTAAGGAAGTCAATACACCAGAGTTGATTGGCCAAAGGGTTAGGCTTAGGGTTAGTATGTTGAGGTTTTAAGGGAGTTCAGGAACAGATCCATAGGGGAGAGGCCAGCACTCTTCAAATCGGGTCAGTGGTATTTCCACCAGGACAATGCGCCAGTCCACAACTCCATCCTTGTCACAGGCTATTTGAGCAAGATGGGCATCAAGACAGCTCCTCAGCCTCCCTATAGTCCAGACCTTCAAATCCTGGACGAGACTGATTGCATTTCAACATAACACTAATACCTATGGGAAAGGTATGAATCCAATTATTCTTCCTCCAGCTATGTGTAAATAGTAGGGCAGACTAGGTTCTTCAGCCTTGGTGAGGCAACTAGTCTAGGAGAAGGAAAACTCTGAATTCAAACCTATTAAACTCCGCTTAAAAAAATTGACTCTGTGTCATATCCTGCCCGAGCAGAGGAGTTGGGTAAATATGATAGTCCAGACCTTGCTCCCTGTGACTTTTGCTTATTCCCTAAGCTCACAGGCTCTCGTTATGAGACAATTGAGGAGATGAAAGGGGCTGTGACGAAGGTCATTGACACGCTCACACAAGAGGACTTCTATCTTCCATGGGGCCTTCCAGAAGTTGTCGGAACGGTACAATAAGTGCATTGCAGCGGAGGAGATTACCTCGAAGGGGACTAGAGTTTCATGTGTATACTATCAATAAAAGTCTGGAAACTTATTTAATGATCCTCGTATATACAGTAGTAGAAATAAATAAGACACCCCATTAAATTGTTAATAATTTTCTTATCACTGCATAAATTTTCTCTGAAAATTTGTATGTGGTACCTCGATCCGATGGGTATTAGCATACATATTCGATTATAGTGTTTCGAATCTGTTTTTTTAAAAAAAAAAAAAAAAAAAAAACAGATTCGAAACACTAAACAGATTCGAAACACTACAAGAAAAGACGGAAAAAAGTACACCAAACGACGAATATGAAAATTTCGTCAATGCACACCTCGAGGCAGCAGCAAAATACATTCCAACAAAAATTAAAACTAAATATAGAGTCCCATGGGAAACTTTAGCGGTGAGAGAAAAACGTGCAGTAGTGAAAACAGCCTCCAAAAACTATCGAAAAAACCCAACAAACACAAATGCCTTAAAACTAAAAACGGCACAATATCAATTAGCAGGCATATATATAAAGGAACAGACAGAATACATTCAAAATCAGATAGATAAGATTAGAGACTCGGTGGAAGATAGACAATCTAGAATAGCCTGGCAAACAATAAACGAAGTGAGCAGAAGAAAGAACACAGCCAAAGCAAAACTTAAAGCAGCAAACCAACAAGAAAGAATAAAACTGTGGAAACAGCACTTCGAAAACTTACTTGGAAACCCACCAAAAATAACACATGAACCAATCACCAGAATAATTAGCAAACAATTAGACATTAAACTAGGACCGTTCACACAAGAAGAACTCGACTCGGTTCTCAGAAAAATTAAAAATAGGAAAGCTGCAGGGCTGGACGAAATTCCCCCGGAAGTATAGAAGACCAGACAATTCGACGACATACTGCTCCGACACTGCAACGTAGTATACAATCAAAATCCGATAGATAGATGAATGAAGGGATGCATACTCCCCTTCCCTAAAAAGGGGGACCTCGGATTAGCCAAAAGCTACCGAGGCATAACATTTACATCCATAGCAGCCAAAATCTACAATGCCCTACTACGAAACCGAATAGAACCCAAAATCGACAACATACTTAGAAAAAACCAAAATGGCTTCCGAAGAAATAGATCCACGACCTCACAAATATTAACCATCCGCAGAATCCTTGAAGGTGTACGGGCAAAGAACCTACACGCGACATTAATATTTGTCGACTTTAACAAGGCTTTCGACTCCATTCACAGAGGAAAGATGGAACAAATCCTTCTAGCGTACGGCATACCTAAAGAAACCGTAGCGGCAATAACGATTCTCTATAGAAACACTAAAGTAAAAGTACGATCACCGGATGGAGACACAGAATACTTTGACATTGTAGCAGGAGTACTACAAGGGGACACGCTGGCCCCGTACCTCTTTATCATTTGTCTAGACTACGTACTTAGAACATCGATTGACAAAATCAAAGAGAATGGCTTCGAACTGACGAAGAAAAGAAGCAGAAGGTACCCCGCAACAACAATTACCGATGCCGACTACGCCGATGACATAGCGATACTGGCAAATACACCTGACCAAGCCGAAACACTTCTGCATAGTTTAGAACGAGCAGCAGCAAGCATAGGCCTCTATGTTAATGCATACAAAACGGAATATATGTGCTATAACCAAACGGGGGACATCTCCACTCTAGAAGGAACCCCACTTAAACTAGTAGACAAGTTCACGTACCCAGGAAGCAGCGTCGAATCAACCGAAAAGGACATCGAAACGAGGTTAACGAAAGCATGGACAGCTATCAATAGGCTATCGATTATATGGAAATCAGACCTAACCGATAAAATGAAACGCAGTTTCTTCCAGGCAGCGGTCACATCGATACTGCTATATGGATGCACTACATGGACGCTAACCAAACGGCTGGAGAAGAAACTAGATGGCAATTACACAAGAATGCTGCGTGCAATCCTGAACAAGTCCTGGCAGCAACACCCCACAAGACACCAACTGTACGGCCACCTGCCCCCTATCACGTAAACTATTCAAGTTAGACGAACCAGACATGCAGGACACTGCTGGAGAAGCAGAGATGAACTCATAAGAGATGTACTCTTATGGATCCCCACACATGGCCGCGCAAAAGCAGGACGACCAGCTCGAACGTACATTCAGCAGCTATGTGAGGATACAGGATGTTGTCCGGAAGACCTACCTAGGGCGATGAACGATAGGGAGGAGTGGCGAGAGAGGATCAGGGATATCCGTGCTGCCAGCACGATATGATGATGATGATTCGATTCTATAACAACTTTCCACCCAAAAAGTTATAAAGAAAGTTATTAAGAAAAATACGTTTTTGAGGGTGGAAATAAATATAAAACAGTTTTGAAAATTTGTATTTAACAGCAAAATTGTACAAAATTCAATATTTATATTAATTCCCTTTAAATTGTTATACTTCGACACACTTGTTTTGGATTGAATCAATAAGTTTTCTGAGAGTTTCAAATAAAATTTCATTCCTATACTGTTTAATGCAAGATTTTAAAGTTTCTCTATCTTCAAATTGACGTTTATTTTCGTATACTCTTCTTGACAAAATTCCCCACAAATTTTCTCTAGGACATAAATCTGGAGACTTAGTAGGCCAGTCCAAAACTTCAATATTTTTTGTTTTATAAAACTAGTCTTTCGTGAGCTTAGAAGTGTGTATGGCTGCGTTGTCCTGTTGAAAAATAACATTATTGGTGTCTAGACGATTCATAAATGGGAAAAGACTTTTTTCCTGCATATTGATATATCGAGCAGAGTTTTGTTTCCCTTCCATCACTTCTAAATCAGCCTTTCCAGATGCGAAAAAAGCTCCCGAAACAATAACTGATCCTCCTCCAAATGGTCTTTTTGAAAACAGCAGCTTCTTCTTTCTTAAATCTTGCCAATACAACTGGAAGCCGTCGATCCCCTACAAACTAAACTTTTTCACATCAGAAAACATCATGGTTTCCCATTTCTCCTTTGTCCATGTTATTTTTTTCTTTATCCAATCTTCGCTCATCTTCTTGTGTTTAGCAGTTAAAGCAGGGGTTGTCTTCCTGTTTCGATATACGAGATTTGGCGATTCATGGAGAAGTTGACGAACTTTTCTTGGAATAATGGGTAAATTTTGAGATTTTTTGCAGATCTCTTGAGCTTGATTGTCCTTTAAAAAAGCTTCTCGAAAAAGCCGACATTTGGCTGCATCTGTAATTTTAGGTAGACGACCTGGACGTTTTCTGCGGCCATACAATCATGGATCCTTTAGATGATTTCTCACAACTGTTAGGGACCTCGACAATCCTCTTGCAATGAAACTTATAGATTTTCCTTCCAGTTTATGAGCAGAAATTTACCCTCTTTCATTTACATTAAGGGGAGAGTTCCTAAACAGTTTGCAGTAACTGTATTCAATTATGAAATGTTTAAATAGGACTCACATGGCTTAAAATCATCAGAAGAGTCTTTTTATAATCTGCGCATGCACCTAATCTTCTTTTGGCATTCTGAAGTAAACCAGATATAAAATTTTCAAAACTGTCTTAGAATTATTTCCACACTCGAAAACGAAGTTTTGTTAATGACTTTTTTTTTATTGTGGAAAGTTATAAAATCGAAAATGCATACTAATAGCCATCGGATCGAGGTACCACACACAAATTTTCAGAGGAATTTGTGGAGTAATAAGAAAATTATTAGCAATTTAATGGAGTGTCTTATACTTATTTCCACCTTTCCACACACACACACACACACATATATATACATGACCGTGGTGTAATGGTTATCGTCGTAGGAAATGGACACGGCGACACGAGTTCAAATCCTGGACCTGACTGATTGCATTTCACATAGCACTAATACCCTTGGGAAAGGTATGAATCCAATTATTATCCCTCCAGCTATGGGTAAATAGTAGGGCAGATTGGGTTCTTCAGCCTAGGATAGGCAACTAATCTAGAAGAAGGAAAACTCTGAATTCAAACCTGTTAAACTCCGCTTAAAAACTGACTTTGTGTCATATCCTGCCTGAGCAGAGGGGTTGGTAAATATGCATATATATATACATACATATATATATATATATATATATATATATGAAGGTAGCAGAAAAAACATAATCCAAATAGGTGAATATATTATGATGTAAAGTCGACGTTAACGTTTCGGTTTCAGTAACCATCATCAGGACTTGGAGGTGCCCGTGGCGTAGTCGTTATCGTCGTAGGAAATGGACACGGCGACACGAGTTCAAATCCTGATTGCATTTCACATAGCACTAATACCCTAGGGAAAGGTATGAATCCAATTATTCTCCCTCCAGCTATGGGTAAATAGTAGGACAGACTAGGTTCTTCAGCCTTGGTTAGGCAACTAGTCTAGGAGAAGGAAAACTCTGAATTCAAACCTGTTAAACTCCGCTTAAAAATTGACCTTGTGTCATATCCTGCCCAAGCGGAGGGGTTGGTAAATAGTATCATCAGGACTTGGATATCAAAATAGTTCACATAGTGATGGATGCTTGCTGAGATGACAGGAGCAAACAAAGAAATATACAACGAAAAGATACATAAACGTGCACAAAGCGTTCATAATTCAAAAGCCATTGGAACGTGTCTGGCACGTGGAAAAATATTTGAAAATGTTGGATTTCCCAAAGAAACGAGACAAAACCTCCCGTTTATTGAGAAATACGCAACAAGTAAGTTTTCATAAGTATAGATCGTTTAGAATCATCCATGTTCAATGTTATGTAGGATTGTATTTGGTATTTGTTATCCAAGTCCTGATGATGGTTACTGAAATCGAAACGTTAACGTCGACTTTGCATCATAATATATTCCCTTATTATTATGTTTTTTTCTGCCGAAACACTACTGCATAGTTTGGAACGAGCCGCCACAGGCATTGGCCTCCATGTCAATGCACACAAAACTGAATATATGTGTTATAACCAAACAGGCGACATTTCCACACTAGACGGAACATCTCTGAAACCAGTAGACAAATTCACCTAACTAGGAAGCAGCGTCTCATCAACTGAAAAATACATCGACACACGGCTAACGAAAGCATGGACAGCGATCGATAGGCTCTCGATCATATGGAAATCAAACCTGACCGATAAAATGAAACACAGTTTCTTCTTGGCAGCGGTCGTATCGATACTGCTATATGGATGCACTACGTGGACGCTAACTAAACGGCTGAAGAAGCTAGACGGCAATTACACAAGAATGTTGCGAGCAATATTGAACAAGTCCAGGCAGCAACACCCCACAAGGCACCAACTATACGGCCACCTGCCTCCCGTCACGAAAACTATACAAGTTAGACGAACCAGACACGCAGGACACTGCTGGAGAAGCAAGGACGAACTCATCAGTGAAGTACTCCTATGGACCCCCGCATATGGCCAAGCAAAAGCAGAACGATCAGCTCGAACATACATACAGCAGCTATGTGAGGATACGGAATGTAGCCCTGAAGACCTGCCAGAAGCGATGAATGATAGGGAGAAGTGGCGAGAGAGGGTCAGGGATATCCGTGCTATCGGCACGACATGATGATATATATATATATATATATATATATATATATATATAGAGAGAGAGAGAGAGTGGTGCAAAAGTCGCTTACAATTTTAAAAATTGAATATCTTTTTAATAAAAAAAGGGAAATAATTTTTTCTTTTAATTATATCTCTTTGACTCCTTGAATTTAGATTGAACTAAATGTGGAATATGCTTCAAATAAAATAGATAAATTTAAAGAAGGTTTGCTCCATCCTTTGTACATATATACCATTATGGACAAATCGTACAGTTAGCACGGATTTGCTTGTCTCTCTCTCCCCATCTGTCCCTATCATCCATCCTTCCCGGCAGGTCATCCAAACTGCATCCTGTGTCTGCGCAGTTCTTGTTGGTCGACCAGCACTGATACGTTTATGTGTAAGAGTCCTCAGGAGAATGTCGCTCATGAGTTCGTTCTTGCTTCCCCAACAGTGTCCCGCATGTCTTGTTCGTCTTATTGGGATGGTTTTAGAGATGGGAGATAGGTGGCCGTACAGCTGCTGTTTCGCTGGATGTTGGTTCCAGGGTTTGTTCAATATAGTTCGTAGCATTCTTGTGCAGTTCCCGTCAAGCTTTTTCTTTAAATGCTTTTTCAGCGTTCATGTGGCTCATCCATATGGTAGAATTGACACAACCGCTGCTTGAGAGAGAGAGAGGGAGAGAGAGAGAGAGAGAGAGAGAGAGAGAGAGAGAGAGAGAGAGACGTAAGAATAAAACTGTAATGCTTTAAATACTCCATACTTGGTAACAATAACAATGTCCTAAGAACAAACATAGTTCCCAATCAATTTAAATATAATCACTGATCTATTTGGCCGGTACTACCACTCTGGTTCAAAGTCGGCCTGGGAGTAATGTCAACAAATGGGCGTCTCCACACTTCATACCAGAAGCTCAGGACTGGAACCTCACCACTAGATGAAGTTTAGTGTCATTTCTAGGACACTAACAAATAACTATAAGCAGAAAAAGGGGAGGAGAGTTGCCTGTAATGAAGAGAGTGTCCTGTTGATGACGAAGTTGATAGAGATGTCAGCGATGAGAGGAAAAGGACGCCAAAGTAATATTTATCATTACTGTTGTTTTTTAGGTCTAACTTTGACATTTATAACCTGTATATAATTTGTAATAGAGTCGAAAGATTAAACTCACCCATCGACATTGATGTGGCCTAATTATTTTATACTAAATGTCCCCGACAATTCAACTGTTCTTTGAGATATAAATTCATAAACGCAATCCGAAGCAAACACATCCGATTCAAACGCTTATCGCATCGCTGACACTTTAAGAGTTTTAACGAGTATTCAAATGGCGGGAAATAGCTGATATTTGTGTCTAACATGACTGAGAAGGCGGTTTTACTAATGCAAAATATGCCAAGTTATGAATAGCAGAATGGGAACAGTCTACACCCGCTTATTGAATAGAGAATTTGTTTTACCGACTGCTACAAAAGACCCCTTAAGAAAACTGAAGAGTACAACGACTGGGATGTTGTAAGCATGACAACAAAGATGAAGAGAATAGGGGGTTTATTAAAATACGAGGATCATTAAATAACCCGATTTGAAGAGTGCTGGCCTCTCCCTGAACTCCCTTAAAACCTCAACATAGTAACCCTAACCCTAACCCTGTGGCCAATCAACTCTGGTGTATTGACTTCCTTACTCCTCCCACACCTCTCATCATCACCCACAGACTCCTGCCTTCCTTGAATCTCTTATGCCACTCAAAAACTGATGCTCGATTCATGCAAGATGCTCCAAAAGCAGTCGGAAGCATTCCACACGTTTCTGTGGCGTTTTTTTCCAAGTTTGAAACAGGATTTTATTGCATATCGTTCTTCTAAAGTGTCAGATTGCACTTTTGAAATTCAGCAGCTGTGACAATCAGGCTTTAGTAGGGTGTATTCCAATTGCTGCTGTAGCTGTTCATTTGAAGCTGAAATCATAAAAATTGGTCAGTTATCTTATAAGATGTCTAACAATAACATAGTGAATTTTCACGAATCTACGACAATTTTAAATGCCCATACCAAAAAAGTCTGGAAACTTATCATATGCACCTCGTATATATTAGGTTCAGTCATAAGTAATTTGTTTTCAGTTGTAACTACGCATTTCAAACTTCTGATATTTTAAAAATTATCCAATTAAAGAGCGCTTCATAAGTTTTTTTTTTTTATTTCAGTAGTGAAAGTACACATCATAATATAATCTACGATCTCACCGTCTTAAAATGGAGGAACTGAAAGTACATATTTGACATGCAATATTGTGAGAATTTAAGAATAACAAAAACGCAACAGTAACAGATAAAAAAAATTTGAAGTCATCTTCCAAGACAAAAATGACTCGTTTCTCAAGAATATCATGACAAGTGATGAAAAATGGATCTTTTTTTTATACTATGTTCAACGCAAAAGGCAGTCGATTGATAAAGTTGAGTCTCCGTAGCCGACGCATAAAGGTGGAGTTTCATTTAATAAAAGTTGTGCTGTGTGTATGGTGGGATCACGGCGGTATTATTCATTTTGAGATTTTAAACTGCAATCAGATACTTAATGCAGATTTATACTCTCAACAGCAACAGCATAAAAATATTCTAAGAAAACGCCACGCACTCGGCAATACGAGAAACATTGTGCTTGTCAAGATAACATAAAGCCATATTCAGCAAGTATCACACAGTCGTTATCGTCGTAGGAAATGGACACGGCGACACGAGTTCAAATCCTGGACGAGACTGATTGCATTTCAAATAGCACCAATACCCTTGGGAAAGGTATGAATCCAATTATTATCCCTCCAGCTATGGGTAAATAGTAGGGCAGACTAGGTTCTTCAGCCTTGGTTTGGCAACTAGTCTAGGAGAAGGAAAACTCTGAATTCAAACCTGTCAAACTCCGCTTAAAAAATTGACTTTGTGTCATATCCTGCCCGAGCGGAGGGGGTTGGTAAATAGTATCGCACAGGAAAAACTATTGGATTTTGGCTGGCCTATTTTTACCCCATTCACCATATTCACCAAACCTTTCACCATGTGATTTCCTTTTTTTTTTCATTTTCTACAAAATGTTCTGAATGACAAAAAGTTTTAAGTAAATTAGGTAAAACGTCTGTGGAAAACTTCTTCTTGAAACTAATTGGATTTTGCTTGAGAGGAATCAACAAACTATTTAATAAATGGAAAGAGATGATTCAAAATAATGGCGAATATACTACCGATTGAAATTGATTTATTCTCAAATCATTTATGGACAAATTATATTTTACTTAAACGCAGATCATTTATGACTCAATCCAATACACACACACACACACACACACATATATATATATATACGTGTGTGTGTGTGCGTATATGTACATACATACGTATATATATGTGTGTTGTATACTCATATGCAGATGCATGCCAACGATACAATAAAGACGAGCGACACAGTCTTTTAGAAAAATAGACCTCTCACTTTATTGAAAGGGTTGTGTGTGAGAGGGAGTTGGAGACCGAACAGATCTGCAACATATTGACCATCAGCGTTTCTTTCCCGTTCTCCAGGGCTACTTAACCGGAGGCCTGGGGGCCCACTCTGCTGGGTGCTGGCTTTCTCTACCGCATCTTGTCACCAACGGGTCTGGTCTCCAAACTAACTGACTTCCTGTCTTCACCGAGTTATATAATAGTTCAACGTTCACCTTCTCCTTGTGGGCGTCACAAATTGCACTCATTCAACCCGTCCACGGTCAAGGTTATAATTCTAATATTCCTCGACCGGATGCACCTGTTATTTACACAGGTGCATTTCCTATTTTGATAGCCCTGCTGGGTTGTAGGTCAATATACAACATATGCATACATATTTAAAAGTAAAAAGCTGGTGACCATTGTCGAGGGTGACCCAATGGCTCCCTTTTCAATAGCTACCACACTGAGGTGTAGGGGAGGCCGTAACTCCATTATCTGGATTGCTCCACTTAATCTTTAATCCGTAACTTATAATGCTGAGAGTTAAGCAAGGCGGCATCAATGACCAGTTTTTGAGTCTTTGGTGTGACTCGACCTGGGATTGAACCCAGGTCTCCCAGACCATTGGTGAACATTCTACTCATTAGGCCAATGGCCCGGTTATATATCCATACATACATAGTTATATATAGTTGGTGCCTTGTGGGGTGTTGCTGCTAGGACTTGTTCAATATTGCTCTTAACATTCTTGTAAAATTGCCATCTAGCTTCTTCTCCAACCGTTTAGTCAGCGTCCAAGTAGTGCATCCATATAGCAGTATCGACACGACCGTAGCCTGGAAGAAACTGCCTTTCCGAAAACTATCTAAGCTAGACGAACCAGACATGCCGGACACTGCTGGAGAAGCAAGGACGAGCTCGTAAGTGATGTACTCCTGTGGACCCCCGCATATGGCCAATCAAAAGCAGGACGACCAGCTCGAACATACATACGGCAGCTATGTGATGATACGGGATGTAACCCTGAAGACCTGCCAGAGGCGATGAATGATAGGGAGACGTGGAGAGAGAGGGTCAGGGATATCCGTGCTAGCCGCACGACATGAAGATGATGATGATGATGATGATGACATAGTTATATATTCATGTATACATATACAACTATATATATACATATGTATATGTGTGTTTGTAAAGCTTAGTCGGCAGGGGTTGTAGAATACATCGACTGCATCTCTACAGAGGAGTAAGAGCCCTCAATGAATGTCTTGAGTATGAAATTAAACAATCTGATGGCGAGGAGCTTGAGGGAATATGGAGTACCCCATCATTACTATTGCTCCTAGGTCAACTTTGGTAACACCTGATAGGGTCCTATCTATAGATCTAATAGAACTGTTTGACATTTAAACTGTATCCAAACAAATGACTTTTGCTAAATTGAATTGTTAGAAATAGAACTGTTTGACACTTAAACTGTGAGTAAACAAATGACTGATGTTTAATTGAATTGTTAGTGATACATAACAATATTTGGAACCATTTAGCTGTGTGCAAACGAAAGCGTAATGTTGAATAACATTAATAGTGTTGATTCGCAAACCTTAAACACTTTAAATGTGAACCTAAATTGAAATATTGGAATAACATTGGAACTATTTGATTGTGTTCAAAGGGATGAATTGTGAATGAATAGTGTTCACTAGAATAATTAGTGTTAAATAGCAGTACTTGTAACCACTTCACTGTCTGCAAAAGAACAATCAATGTTGAATAGAATTATTAGTGTTTGACAGCAATAATTGAAACTATTTAACTGTGTAAAGATAATAGCAATACTACCGTGCATTCATTAAAAAATGAAATTACCTACAAACTATTCACTTACAAATCAAATGTGCATATCCATTTAAATGTCTGGAAATGAATGATAAATTGTAAATAGAATTATTTGTGTTTGATAAAAATACTTGAGACGTTTTAATTGTGTGCAAAAAATTAGCTCAGGCACGTTTAAAAATGTTAACAATTAAACAAATAGAAAACAAATCGTATATATCTATATGTATAAAGAGGATTTGGCATTAAATAACCTACAATGGTTGATATGCCATAAAACCCAACCAAACCAAATCCTATATATTTAATATATATGTATAAAGAGGATTTGGCATTAAATAACCTACAATGGTTGATATGCCATAAAACCAAACCCAACGAAACCAATTAAAAGATCTTTTTCAAGAACCAAGCATAATAAGAAATTGTTGACCAAATATCCTCAGAGAAATGATTGCAAGTAATAATATATTCACTAATAAAGGCGGATGTAAGAAGCACATGATAAAAATCCACCAAGTTTTGCCGACCATGTAAAATCAAGAACAACATGCTGCAAACACCACAAATTTATTCACTTTTTTCACAACTAAAAATATTTTAAGAATTTACCATGAATAAAATCGCAGCAGCAAAAATGTAATTTATTTTCTGGACTGCATATGCTGACAAAAACAGTATGTTGGAAAGTCAGCATGACCATTTTTGATGAAATATCTTTTCGAAAACTTCACTAAGCGTCAGGCGAAGATTTCCTGAAATCACCGCACGCCCTTGCTCAAGATAATTGACGTCCGTTGATCAAAATAAATCAAAAAAAAAAAAAAAAGATAGATTAAACAATAATAAAGCAACTAAGATTAAGAAAAAGTATTTGTTAAAAATTGATAATAAATGTCGACAAATATTTATTCCCCCGAAAAAATAAATTTGATAAACATTTCTTCACTGCTTCTGTAACCTGGTTTGATCGTAGTGGCGATACAGTAGCATGTTTTGGGCAACAATAAGTTGGCAGAACCCATTTATCTTTAACTGGTTTGAATTAAGTGTTTTTCTTTCTTCTTGACCGGTTATTAAAGAAAAGTCAAAGAACTTAGTCAGTCCTACTATTTAATCCTAGCTAGAGGGAGAATAGTTGGATTCATGCCGTTCACGAGATTATTAGCGCCATGCGAATTGCAAACAGCCTCGTTGAGTATTTGAACTCTTGTCACCGTGTCATTCAATACACACACACACACACACACAGACATATATATATATATATATATATATATATATATATATATATATATACGAGGATCATTAAATAAGTTTCCACACTTTTTTCGTATGGGCACTTTTATTGATAGTACACACATGAAACTCTAGTTCCCTTCCAAGTAATCTCCTCCGGCTGCAGTGCACTTGTTGTACCGTTCCAACAACTTCTTCAAGGCCCTATGGAAGATGGAAGTCCTCTTGTGTGAGCGTGTCAATGACCTTCGTCACAGCCTCTTTCATCTCCTCAATTGTCTCATGACGAGAGCCTGTGAGCTTAGGGAATAAGCAAAAGTCACAGGGAGCAAGGTCTGGACTATCATATTTACCCAACTCCTCCGCTCGGGCAGGATATGACACAGAGTCAATTTTTTTAAGTTTTCCCTCTCCTAGACTAGTTGCCTCACCAAGGCTGAAGAACCTAGTCTGCCCTACTATTTACCCATAGCTGGAGGAAGAATAATTGGATTCATACCTTTACCATAGGTATTAGTGCTATGTGAAATGCAATCAGTCTCGTCCAGGATTTGAAGGTCTGGACTATAGGGAGGCTGAGGAACTGCCGTGATGCCCATCTTGGTCAAATAGCCCGTGACGAGGATGGAGTTGTGGACTGGCGCATTGTCCTGGTGGAAATACCACTGACCCGATTTGAAGAGTGCTGGCCTCTTCCCTATGGATCTGTTCCTGAACTCCCTTAAAACCTCAACATACTAACCCTAAGCCTAACCCTTTGGCCAATCAACTCTGGTGTATTGACTTCTTTACTTCTTCCACACCTCTCATCATCCCTCACAGACTCCCTGCCTTCCTTGAATCTCTTATGCTGCTTTCTGTTGCATTTCTTCCAAGTTTAAACAGAATTTTATTGCATATCGTTCTTCTAAAGTGTCCTCACGTCCAGATTGCATTTTTGAAATTCCCCAGCTGTGACAATCAGGCTTTAGTAGGGTGTATTCCAGTTGCTGCTGTAGTTGTTCATTTGAACCGGAAATCATAAAAAATTGGTCAGTCATCTCATAAGATGTATAGCAATAACATAGTGAATTTTCAAGAGTCTACGACAATTCTAAATGCCCGTACAAAAATGTCTGGAAAGTTATTGAAGGCACCACGTATATATATATGAGAGTTTGCAAAGCATTGTCTAATTTATGATAATCAGGATATGTGAATCGGCGAATATCTTAACCGAATTAGAGAAATCCAGTAGGGAATTTTTTTCGCCGAACAAAGTTGCGCAAGAAAATCTGAAAATCGATTCATACAAAAGCCGGAATAAAGGAAAAGTCGATGCGAAAAACGAAGGACTTTAAACGTGGGGGAAAATTTATAGCGACTGGTGAAGCCCGGAAGTAGTTAATAGCAAAAATAAAACATGTAATTTCCTATTTTTTTAAAAAAAAAGATGTTTTTTCTTTTACATTTTTATGTTAAAAAAATGTCCAAACATGTAATCAGAGAATTGAGTTCAAATCCAGATTCACGTAAGTAAATGACATGTCATCTTTTCCCAGTATCTTGCGTGCTGTAATGGTTAACGATCTATGCTTACAGATCATTGTTGGTGAGTTCTATTTCATACTAGGTGCCCCTATGCGTCTGGCCTTGTGCCAGGGTAAGATCGGCTCAGTAAATGACAAGTCATCTATTCCCGGGTTTCTCGTTTGGTGTATTTATTCAACCAACCTCTCCACCACAAGATGTGACACAAGGTCAATTAACGAGTAGAGTGTTCGCCTATGGTCCAGGATGTAATATAATTACGGAATGTTTTTTTTTTTATATTAATCATTTTTCGTTCATTATATTTTATCATTCTGTTTGTTTGAGCTTTGAACTGTTCGGCTCTTAGTTCAGGTGCACAGACATTAGGTACAGTGTCGAAGAACCGAACTCAGAAGTCAAGAAGTTAATAAACGTTCGTATCTGAACAACAGAGAGTCTGCCTATTGTGTTTTTGTATATGTATAACGTCTGTGATTGATATGGCTATTCAACACGGGAGACTTGGGTCCAATCCCAGGTTGAGTCATACCAAAGACTTTAATAATGGTACTTGTTACCGCCTTGCTTAACAGTCAGCCATATAAGGTATGTATCAGGGGTAAAGTGGGGTTATCCAGGGAAAATAGAAGTGCCTACCCCTACACCTCGGTGAAATAGCTATTGAACAGGGAGCCTTCTGGTCACCCTCGACTAAAGTCGCCAACTTTACTTTTACAGTTTGTTTTAATTTAGAGATTTCCTTCCGAACAAAGGCTAAAGAACTCAATCTTCTTTACTATTGATTTATAGTAGGGTGGGGGATAGCAAACAGATTCATGCCTTTCCACGGGCATAAACTACTCGTGTTATCATATTTACCAACCCCTCCGCTCGGGCAGGATATGACACAAGGTCAATTTTTTAAGCGGAGTTTGACAGGTTTGAATTCAGAGTTTTCCTTCTCCTAGACTAGTTGCCTCGCCAAGGCTGAAGAACCCAATCTGCCCTACTATTTACCCATTGCAGAGGGAGAATAATTGGATTCATACCTTTCCTAAGTATAGTGCTATGTGAAATGCAATCAGTCTCGTCCAGGGTTTGAACTCGTGTCGCCGTGTCCGTTTCCTACGACGATAACCATTACACCACGGGCACCCCCTTGTTATAATGGCTCACGAGAGCTATGCTTTTAGATCATTGTTCGCGAGTCCAATTATCAATTGCCTTTGTGCCAGAGTAAAAAAAACTTTATAAAAACGTCCACACGGGAATTGAAAGCAGTATTTCGAACATTTGATTTCCCACCGGATCCCGGCATTAAATTCGCAGTCAGCTTCGAGAAGCAAATTAACGAAGGACACAATTCAACAGGGAGACGTTGGTGTAAATATTCAAATAGAATTGATTGCAAAGAAAGTTTCCACCGGAATGTAAACGTAAGAAAGAACAGCTGTTATCGTTTTTGTTAATTGTAAAATTAGATTGCAATGCTCAGTTCACATCAGAATATAAATTTCCGAGAGAGAGAGAGAGAGAGAGAGAGAGAGAGAGAGAGAGAGAGAGAGATTAATGTGTATAGGTTATTAAAAAGCGAGATGGTCGGAAATACTTGATAGAGTGATAAAGGTGAAAGCAATTAGTAATTTGGCCATAAATGTCGCTCTTCCTCCAGTACAGAAGTCATCACAAAGCTTTTCTCTATTCATAATATTTCTCTTTCTGAAATCCAGTCAAGCACCCCCGCAACCCCCCCCCCAAAAAAAAAAATCCCCTCCCCCCAAAAAAAACAAAACATTAAATAAATCAGCCACACCTCTCACAGAGGAGTAAGCCACTAAACTGCATCTGATGGTGAGACCCCAGTTCTGGAACTCTTGGATGTCTGGAGTACTCCTTCATTGCCATTACTCCCGGGTCCACTTTGACCCAGAATGGTCGTAGGTTTCAACTATACGTCAAAGTGATCTGTTTGAAAATTAATGGCATTGGATAGGAATACTTAAAACCATACAACTGTATGCAAACTAATGAGTATTTTAAAGTAGAATTATTAATGTTAGATAGAAATACTTGAAACCATATAGCTGTTGGCAAACAAATGATTATTCTAAAATAGATTAATGCTAGTCATAACAGAAACCATATAACTGTGTGAAAACAAAAGATTATTTTTAAATAGAATTATTAGTGTTAGATAGGAATACTTGAAACCGTATTGCAAGCAAATGATTATTCTAAATAGGTATAGTTATTTTAATTTCAACATTCATGTATAAATTATTAATGTTAAATGTGTCGAAATTATTAGTATTTGAGAGGAATACTTGAAACCATTAATCTGTTAGCAAATTATTTGTATAAGACAATACTTTCCATTGATATATTGTATCGGGTCCGTTCCGACTGGATATTAGTTGTCTAAATTTCTGAGACGAAGCTTGGTAATTGAGGGGGCTGAACATTGGAGAATTAGACGCCTTAAGGAATCAGCACATATGTTGGGCTACAATGACCTGGTGAGTAGACCAAGTATAGAGTTGAATACAATATGGGAACCAATAATTAAGAAGGCTAGATGAGAAAAATAACTGAATATGAGCACAGGTAAAAAAATTATACATAATCGTAGTAATTCTAGTCAAGTAAGAACATTTAAAATTCACTCTGAATTGTCCAGCAGGACACATGGCGTTGGTTCCCTAAGCTTCTAAGGAGGCAATCATCTGGAGGTTGCAGGTTCAATCCTGACTGCAGGCGAGTAACAATACAGGAATACTTAACACTTGTACCCGGTTATGGTTTCAATAAAGGACGTAGTTCGAAGTTCCGTGGCGGTTCCCGAGTTCGACAAACTACTGAAGAAGGCCGGAGGACATATCGACCGAAACGTCGTAGAAATAACAATAAAGATGAAGACAATAGTCGGAAAACCCTTAATGATAAAAAACAAGAATACTTGATATCATATAACTGTGTGTAAACATGATTATAAAATTTAAAAAAATGGCACTAAACGGCATCTGATGGTGGGGTTCCAGTTCTGGAGCTCTGAGGAGTGTGGAGCACCCTTTCATTGCCATTACTCCCAGGTCCACTCTAACTCAGAGTGGTAGTATCTCGTAGGGTCCCATCTATGGGCCAACAAGATCTATCTAAAAAGTATTGAGTGTAAAAAATCCCTCTTAAGAAACAACTATAGGAAAATGTAAATATGAAAGTAAAATGAACGTCATTTCTTAGCTTCTAGGCATAAAATAACCCGAGACGGGTTGACATGTCATTAAAATCAATCTATGAATTAATAAAAAGAGAGCAATTAAAAATTTCACATAAACATTGAAAATATTGTTATGATTAGAATAAAAGATTTACAACGTGCAAATCACTCCCACCCAGAGTGGACCTGGAAGTAATAACAATGATGGGGTATCGTACTCTTCTCAGGGCTCTAGAACTGGAGTCTCGCCAGTTGTTTAGTTTAGTGCCATGCCCAGGAATCTTTTTTAAGGATTCTTTCATCTCCGCAGGGGACACAATCAGCATATTATAAGCTCTGCCGGCAGAGTGAGGTTTAATGAGTCATCCAGTAAATATAATAACTGAGCATTGTCGCTTCAATTTCATTCCAGTACAGTTAGTGGTGGGGAGGCTGTAGTCTACACCGACAGCATCTCTGCAGATGGGTAAGACCCCTCGTCGAGTGCGCTGGATATGACGCTAAGCAATCTGATGGTGAGGCTCTAGTAATGCTAGAGGTTTAGGGAATGCGGAGTACCTCATCATTGCCATCACTCCCAGGTCCACTGACCCGAAGTGATCGCATTAATAGGATCCTATTTATGACTCAAAGAGAACTGTTTGACATTTAAACTGGGTGCAAACGAATGGCATGCTGAATTGAATTGCTTGAAATAGAACTGTTTTTACATTTAACTGTGCGTAAACAAGTGAGTGATCTTTAATTGAATTGTTTGTGAAGATAGCAATACTTGGAACCATTTAACTTTGTTGACTTATGCTAAACTGAATTGGTTGAAATAAAACTATTTGATCCTTTAACTGTGTGTATTTAAAAATGTGTTTACAAATCATGTATCAGGATTTAGCATTAAATAACCAATAATGGTTGAAATGCCATAAAACCAAACCAAACCGTTCAACTAGAAAATAGTTTATTTGTTTCTGTCATTTTAAAAATCCGAGGTTAAATATTTCCCCTTAAACCCTGAGAACCCAAGAGGCTGATATAAATGCTGGTACTTAGAAGTATACGCTTCCGTTGAATCCCCATTTCTACATCGCTGTTGCCTAACACCAGTACACCCAAGAAGGCTGTTAAATAACAGATTCCAACGGTTTACATTTCCAGCGAATTTTTTTAGCCAGCAGCCCAGCTAAGGAGACTCACGGGGGTGTTTGGGAAGGGCCAAGGGTTAATCCTTTTCAGTTATTTATTTTAAGCTCCTTTTTGTTTGTATAATTTAAATACCATAAGGGATTAAGCTAATCTGAGTCAATTTCTCCGTTGTGATTGTCAGCGAATGCACACACGCAACAACAAAAAAAATTCCATGGTGTGTCAGTCAGTCACGTTGCATTTTGTTGTTAACTTCTTAGTTGTGTGCTTTGTTGTGTTGTGTTGGGGAGCAGGATACTCCATCTACACCTCTGCAGAGGAGTATGACTCCCCCTCCCCACAATGAGTATCCTGAATGTGACACTAAACTGCACTTGATGGTGTGGATTCAGTTTTGGAGTTTGGAGAATGTGGATTGTCTCTTCATTGCCATTACCCCCAGGTCCACTCGAATCCAGATCGGTAGCACCTGTTTGTGTCCCATATATGGGTCAAATAGAACTGTTTAATCATTTATTAAGGATTATTATTATTATTATTACTATTATTAGTTTTTTGAAACCTTGCTGCTGTGCACTTGTTCTACCGTTCCAACAACCTCTGGAAGGCCCCATGGAAGTCCTCTTGTGTGAGCGTGTCAATGACCTTCGTCACGGCCTCATTCATCTCCTCAATTGTCTCATAACGAGAGCCTGTGAGCTTAGGGAATAAGCAAAAGTCACAGGGAGCAAGGTTTGGGCGTGTTTTTATAAGTTGAATTGATAAAAAAACAACAACAAACTATGCGCCAATACCAGAAAGTATATTTCGCATGTCGGTGATGCTGAGAATACACTGGATGTTTTGTTCAGGGCACTAAACTGCATCGGAAGGTGAGGCTCCGGTTGTTGGAGAGTGTGTAGTGCCTCTTCACTTTGATCCGGAGTTGTAATTAAAGTCTCATATAAAGGTCAAACATATCTATTTAAGAATTATTTCTATTCGATAGGACAGTGTGTAAAAACCAAAAGAAAAATCCTCTTAAGAAACAACGAACGTGATTCCCTAATCTCTAGGCATAAAATACCCCTAGAAGAGTTGACATGTCGTTAAATCAATAAAGATTACCGCATAAATTTGACTTTATAAGTTCGGTGAGGTCTTCGAAATTTTTCAAAAGTTCCAATATGGCCAGAATGCGAAAATTATTGCCGACCTCAAGAGAGAGAGAGAGAGAGAGAGAGAGAGAGAGCACTGATCGTCAGTGCTAGCGGTATTCAACAAGCTACAACGTGTTTGTCAGTCGAATCAGGAGACCTCCAAGCCGTATTTTGCAGTGTCATTTGCCAAATTCGAACGAGAAATTCATTCAAATTAGTCTAATTTTCAGTGCAATTTCTCTGTCTAAATCTGCAGCCTGCTAATTATTTCAGATGTGAGTCTAGAACTAAAATGTCACGAAATAGAAGATAAAAAAAAGTAATTTCACTCTTTTATTTTTTATTTGTTTAATTTACTTCTATCTTGCCCCAGTCCTTTTTTTTTGTCTATCTTGTTGCATAATTCTTGCTCGGGCGATTCTATTTCTATCTCGATCGTCCATCTAAGCGCCCATCTTCTCCCTTTGTTCCATTGTCATGTGGCTCCGTCTGTGTCTTCTCTCGTCGCCATTATGTCGTCTATATGTCTCTCTCTCTCTCTCTCTCTCTGCTTGTCCGTTGCTTCAACCCCAGCTGTTCTTAGTTCTTCGGTGATGAGATGACAAACAAATCGGACACAATTATACTGTGTACATAATATTAAATTTCTTATTTCTTTTTCAGTTCTTCATCCCCCCACCACCATTTATGCGGGGGATTTAGTGAGCAGAGCATAAGTGGAACAACTGCTATTCTTCTACTGTCATCGGACCACATGAATCCTCGGCCAATCAAAGCAGTAGTTTCAAATGACCCCGAGGTCATCACCCAGCACTCAAACTAAATAACCCAACGTTTTTTCCAGACCGTTTTAAAATAGCTTTTTCTTCGTGCCTAACAATAAAATTAGCCAATCTATTATTTAACAATATAACTCTTTATTTTTATATGTTTCATATCAGTATATCAATCTCAGTCTGTTTTCTATCTATCTATCTATCTATCTATCTATCTATCTATCTATCTATCTATCTCGTATTCAAAGGAAACTATAACAATGGGCCGCGGTGAAGCTGTGATAAACAGTCGAACGTTGCTTGCTGTCACCTGTTCCCGACCAGAACTCTGAGGTTGCTGGTTTTATATAACCTTGACTATAATTCGTGTCCCCGAGGTTCTGAGTTCGATCCCTCTGAGCGACAAAGTGGTTCACTCATCTTCATCTATAAAGGATTTTCGTTTAATGTTCTAGTCTGTATCTTTTCCATTTAGTCCTAATCACGTGATCTCTGTCCACTTCCGGTCACAATTCCTCAACATGGATTTTCTGTCAATGTTACCGCTAAGGTCACATGTCACTCAACGACATCTGCGCTAGGTAACACAACTGTCATTTGGCATAAAATGGTGAGCGCCTCCGATGGTGTTATGGTTGACAAGCTAGACTAGCAGACCATTATTAATGAGTTAGGGTCTCATTGGGTGCTCCATACTTTCGGCCTAGTGCCACATCTGAATAAAGCTTAGTAAATATGTATTGAAGGAAATAATCCCGTAACCACATTTTTTGATAGGGGGTGGGTCCTCGTGGTGTAATAGTGAAATTGCTGGACTGCTAAATCGTAGTAAGCGAGTTCGAACTCCAGTCGCGCTATTACGTTCACTTTCGGGCAAATACCCTTGGGAAAGGTATGAACCCCCTTATCCTCCCAGCTATGGGTTTAAAAGTACCACTACTGTTCTTCTTCTAGAAGAATAGCGTTGGCATTAAATTACCCACGAAGGTTGATATGCCATTAAAAAAAAGAAACCAAACCAAACATTTTTGATCCTCAAAGAGGCTTGACGAATTTACCCCTCCATTCTCCCTCAAAAAAGACAAAAAAAAAAACAAAAAATAAAAATGATAGAAAAGCCTCGAAACTCAAAAAGACCAAAGAAAAACAACCCCTTCCTCCCAAAAACCCAAACAAACAACGTGGGACTTTTGTTTCTATGTGAATGTTCGTTGGCGGGTGTGTTTTGAAAAAGGAGAGGTTTTTTCCCGAATCTACAATTAACAGCTTTGAATAGAAATAATTAATAAAAGAATTGATCGTTGATAATATACAAAAGTAAATGTGCTTTGCTCATGTCAAATGACAAAGCATCGACTGATGTATTGAATCGAGTCGCTATGTGTTCAGACATGAGCAGATACTGGAAAACTAAATTCATACGTTTTAAATGTTGTACGTCTTGTTTTGACTATACAGTCGCCCCCAAAGATCGGGCTTCTCACTTGTAACCAACACAGCGACGAACATGTAATTAGGCTGCGAAGAAACGATATGATTTGACCAAAGGTAATCATATATCAGACAATTACGCCCAGAAAAATAGTTGTTGGATCTTAATATTAGATTCATTAAAGCTTTTTGGCATGTGAAACCTTCTTGGTTTAAGTAATGGCAAAGTCAGTCTTTTTGGGACCAATTATTTCTTCCAAATAAAAATCATTTGTAAAAAAAAAAGCTTAAAGTAATTATCTTTTGATAAATATTAAATAGGAATGAAAAAAAACGTCACCAGGCCTTTAACGACTTTTTGATAGCTTTTTTTGTTGAGTTTATTCGTTGGTTAGTTTTACAGAATATCTCTGCTTGTTGAGTTATCCAAAGCCGAAGTCTTTTTTTGTAGGCCATTGTTTTTTCAAGTAAATATTCTTTATACAAATGATTTGCTCTCATCTGCATGGTTCCAAGTATTCCTATCTAATACAAATAATTGTTACGCAGTTATATGGTTTCAAGTATTCTTATCTAATACAAATAATTTGCACACGGTTGTATGGTTTCAAGTATTCCTATCTAATACTAATAATTAGTACACAATTACATGGTTTCAATTAATTAATAATAATAATAATACTACTAATAATAATATTTTACAGTCCCAGCGAATCACAGTGTAAAAATCAAAGAAAAAAAGTGACAAATATTTAGACCTTGCCAGAGAACTAAAAAAACCTCCGGAATGAACATGGGGTCGACGGTGATTCAAATTATCATTGGCACACTTGGAACAGTCCCCAAAAGGCTTGGAAACTAGCAACTGGAGGTCGAATCGAGACTATCCCAACTACAGCATTATTAAGCTCAGTTAGGATACTGAGGAGAGTCCTGAAGACCTTAGGAAATTTGCTGTCTCTCAAACTCCAGAGAAAAACTCTCCGCTAACGATGGTATGAAAAACTAGTAAGGGGTCTACTACTACTACTACTACTACAGTTGATGATAATAATAATAATAATAATAATAATAATAATAATAATAATAATAATAATAATAAGCAAATGCAGGTTATGTGGTGAGAGAGACGAAACCATCAATCATATAATAAGCGAATGCAGCAAATTAGCCCAGAAGGAGTATAAGACTAGACACGACTGGGTGGGCAAGGTGATCCACTGGGAGATGTGCAAGAAATTTAAATTTGACCATACGAACAAATGGTATATGCACAACCCAGCAGCTGCCCTGGAGAATGGCACACAAAAACTCCAATGGGACTTTGACACACAAACGGATTACCTAATTTCGACCAGAAGACCAGACCTAATAATAATCAACAACAACAACAACAAAGAAAAGGAGAACTTGCAGAATTGTCGACTTTGCTGTACAAGACCTAATAATAAATAGTAGTTGGCGACCGTAGGCGAGGGTGACCAGAAGGCTCCCTTTTCAATTGCTACTACACCGAGGTGTAAGGGATGGTGCTACTCATTTCCCTGAATTGCCCCGCTTTACCCTTGATAGTACCTTATATTGCTGAGTGTTAAGCAATGAGGTATCAAGTACCATTTTTAAAGTCTTTCGTATGACGTGACCTGGAATTGACCATTGGCGAACACCCTACCCATGAAGCCAATGAGCTGGTCTAAGACCTAATAATAATCAACCAAAAAAAAAAAAAAAGAGAATATGCAAAATTGTAGATTGTGCTGTTCCGGCTGACCACAGAATAAAACTGAAAGAATGTGAAAAGAAGGATAAGTACCTCGACCTTGCTAGAGAATTGAAAAAACTATGGAACAGGAAGGTGACAATTATACCAATTGTAATTGGTGCATTCGGTATAGTAACTCAAGGATTATTAAAGGGACTGGAGGACTTGGAATTTAGAGGACGGGCGGAGACCATCCAAACTACCACCTTGTTGAGAACGGCCAGAATACTGAAAAGTATCCTGGAGATTTGAGGAGACTTGCTGTCACTCAAACTACAGGGAAAGACCATCATCTAAAACTGATGTGAAAAACTCTAAAGGAGTAACAATAACGCTTGTATGAAAAACTCGTAAGGAGTCTACGACTACTACAGTTAATAATAATAATAATAATAATAATAATAATAATAATAACGCTTGTATGAAAAACTTACAAGGTGTGAGATACTTGGCAAACAATTATAGATTTAAGTGTCTGTACTTAATTTAAATCAAGGAACTGATAATAGTGGTGTAATGGTTATCGTCGCAGGAAATGGACACGGTGACACGATTTCAAATCCTGTCCGAGACTGATTGCATTTCACATAGCACTAATACCCTTGGGAAAGGTATGAATCCAATTATTCTCCCTCCAGCTATGGGTAAATAATAAGGCTGACTAGGTTCTTCAACCTTGGTGAGGCAACTAGTCTAGGAGAAGGAAAACTCTGAATTCAAGCCTGTTAAACTTCGCTTAAAAATTGATCTTGTGTCATATCCTGCCCGAGCGGAGGGGTTGGTAAATATGAATAATAATCTTTTGCAAACAATTATAGAATCGATTATATCTTTTCATTAATTGAAACCATATAATTGTACGCAAATTATTTGTATTAGATAGGAATACTTGAAATCATATAACTGCGTTCAAATTATAATAATTAGGAATAGTCACTTAAAGCTATAATTGTTTGCAAACTAAAGCGTTCTTCTAACGTACCAATCCCCGTCTCACTTTGGGAACTGTAAACAACCTCGTGCTCGGATTCCCACGAAAATAGCCGTTCCACCACCAGCGAGAATATATGAAGTAATAGTCATGGCTATGACAGTAGTGGTACTATCTTAACCCATAACTGGGAGGTTAAGGGGGTTCATGCCTTTCCCAAGGGTATTTGCCTGAAAGTGAACGTAATAGCGCGACTGGAGTACGAACTCGCGTACTACAATTCCGTAGTCCATCGCTTTTACCATTACACCACGAGGACGCTCCTTAACATGTACTATTTAACCCATAGCTAGGAGGATAAGGGGGTTCATGCTTTTCCCAAGGGTATTTGTCCGAAAGTGAACATAAAACCGTAACTGGAATTCGAACTCGCTTACTACGACTTCGCAGTCCATCGCTTTAACCATTACACCACGAGGACACTCCTATCATGACTTGAGATTCAATTTTAAAGTCAAAGTGTATTTATAAAGCGTTTCTATCTCATTATTGCCAATAAATGTTGTTTTATTATCAAAGTTGAATTTCCGTGGAGAGTTATTTTTCTTCTCCTGAGTCAACGACAGGCTTTGTGTTTAACATCAAGAAAAACAGGTCTAAAAATTGAGAGGATTCTATTTTTATACATACGTTAAATTTGGTACTTAAGCGTTATTCATAAAGAGTTGTGTCAATTTAATCAAAGGGTGAAGGGCTGGTTTGATCGAAATAAACAAGAATAGACACAAATATTAACAGCCGACTTAATAGTTATCTAATAAAAAACTTTATTGTATTTTGGGTTTTGATGGGTTATCTTGTACAATTACCAAGGGTGGGGAATGAGCTAGAAAATGAACGGGGGAGGAATTGGAACTCTCTGGGTGCTAGACATATTAAAAGAAAAACTCAGGAAAAATACTCTGTCGGTGAGGCTAAACTGATGTTGAGGGTCTAGTTTTGGAGATCTGGAAAGTGTAGAATCATACCTTCATTGACATTACTCCCAGGTTCACTCGGATTCGGCGTGATTGTACTTGTTAAGGTATCATATATGGGTCAAATAGATCTAGTTAGGAATTATTTAAATTTAATAGGACCATGTGTCCCCCCCCAAAAAAAACCTCAAGCAAAAAAAAACAAAAAAAAAAAAAACAAACGACAAAACTTTTGAGAAACAGCAATGTATTAAATGTAAAAATGAACAACAAGACATAGAATAACCCTTGATGAGTTGAAATGTCGTTAACATCAATTTATCAATCTAAACGGAGAAAATTGGAAAATGAAAAAAGAAGAAAAAATGAAAAAATATTCCACATTGCCTTTGCCTGAATCGCTATGTCATCGGCGTTATCAATATATATATATATATATATATCATCATCATCATCATATCGTGCTGGCAGCACGGATATCCCTGACCCTCTCTCGCCACTCCTCCCTATCGTTCATCGCCCTAGGTAGGTCTTCAGGACAACAACCTGTATCCTCACATAGCTGCTGAATGTACGTTCGTGCTGGTCGTCCTGCTTTTGCGCGGCCGTGTGTGGGGATCCATAAGAGTACATCTCTTATGAGTTCATCTCTGCTTCTCCAGCAATGTCCTGCATGTCTGGTTCGCCTAACTTGAATAGATTTCGTGATAGGGGGCAGGTGGCCGTACAGTTGGTGTCTTGTGGGGTGTTGCTGCCAGGACTTGTTGAGGATTGCACGCAGCATTCTTGTGTAATTGCCATCTAGTTTCTTCTCCCATAATTATATATATATATATATATATATATATAGTGGATGCACTATATATATATATATATATATATATATATATATATATAATTATGAATATGATTTAAATTTTCAGCTGTAAGTGTTTTTTATCAACAAAATCTTTACTGTAATTTATGCTAAAAATCTAGAGCATTATCACAAAATTTTCAACAATAAAATAGAACAATAATAATAAAAAAAAAGGTTAATAATTAACGACTCTGACTTTCACGCGATCAATCTTCAGGGGAACGAATATCGAGACATGTTCAATACAGGTTCACCTGAGGATCGATAACACAAAACTTATTTGGGAGTTTTTATACGATTTCTATTGTATAGTTTGATACACACACACACAAACACACACACACACACACACACACACACACATATATATATATATATATATGTTTTCATTGGCTGTTTACTAAAAGACAGATGTCTATAAGAATGGCCGAAGTCCGGCTTTTTATTTTCTTTGCTTTGGTAGAGGCACGAGCGTAGCACGTCGCGATCACGGAGGCGGCTTGGCTCTTTCAGAGTCAAGCCGGGGTTACTGTCGGAGCTGATATGATGCAGAAATAACCCGAAATCGGCAATGAAGACAGCGCATCACTGAAGACCTCCCTGATGCATCTAAGATGTATGATTGAAATATATATATATTGTCATCCACAGGCTGACTATTTCGTTGTATCACAATTCTTTAGTCTGGCTAGACACGCCGGACGCTTTAAGCTCGGATCGAAAGCCGTCTAACCTTAAGCTAGACTTAGTACCTTACTGCTCAACCATCAGACGACCTAAAGTTGGCAATTATAACGCATCAAGTATTAGCTTCCCTTAGTAAAAATAAAGTTGGCGACTATAGACGAGGGTGACCCGAAGGGTTCTTTTTTCGATAGCTACTACACCAAGGTGTAGGGGAGGGCGCTACTCCTTTCCCAGGATTGATCCACTTTACCCTTGATCCGTACCTTATAATGCTGAGTGTTAAGCAAGTAGGCATCAAGTACCATTTTTTGAGTCTTTGGTATGACTCGACCTGGGATTAGAACCCAGGTCGAGCGGGCCATTGGCGAACATTCTAACCGCTAGGCCAATGTCCGGTTAGCTCATTTGAAAATATGTTTATTGCTTATTTTATATATATTCGCAAAAAAAAGAAGCTTTTTTGATATTTAAAGATGTTTTTTACGGTATAGAATTTAATCATGGCAATAAAAAGACCAAAGGTCTTATTCCTTATGGAAAATTAAAAAAAAGATTAAATGATAGAAAGCTAGATAACCGGTTTCGTTCCTCTCTCAACAGAGCTAAATTGAGGGAAATACAGGATTTATGAAAAAAAAAAAAAAAAAAAAAAAAAAACAACAACAACAACACAAAACAAAAGGGACTATATCGAAATAATAATATTAAGTCCTTGTAGACATTCTCTTTGTTTACGAAGAGACGACCTGACGGACATACGTGGAGCCTTAAATAAGTTTCCAGACTTTTTTTTGCACAGGCATTTAAGATTGTCGTAGACTCTTGAGAATTCACTCTGTTATTTCTATCCATCTTATGAGATGACTGACCAATTTTTATGATTTCAGGTTGAAATCAACAGCTACAGCAGCAATTGAAATACACCTTACTAAAGCCTGATTAACACAGCTGGTGAATTCCAAAAAATGCAATCTGAACATGAGGACACTTTAGAAGAACGATATTCAATAAAATTCTGTTTTAAACTTGGAAAAAATGTCACAGAAATGTATGGAATGCTTCAGACTGCTTTTTGACCGTCTTGCATGAATCAAGCCTCAGTTTTTGAGTGGCATAAGAGATTCAAGGAAGGCAGGGAGTCTGTGAGGGATGATGAGAGGTGTAGCAGGAGTAAGGAAGTCAATACATCAGAGTTGATAGGCCAAAGGGTTAGGGTTAGGGTTACTATGTTGAGGTTTTAAGGGAGTTCAGCAAGAGATTCTGTCGGAAGAGGCCAGCACTCTTCAAATCGGGTCAGTGGCATTTCCACCAGGACAATACACCAGTCCACAACTCCATCCTTGTCACAGACTATTTTACCAGGATGGGCATCAAGACAGTTCCTCAGCCTCCCTATAGTCCAGACCTTGCTCCCTGTGACTTTTGCTTATTCCCTAAGCTCAGACAATTGAGGAGATGAAAAAGGCTGTGACGAAGGTCATTGACACACTCATACAAGAGGACTTCCATGGGGCCTTCCAGAAGTTGTTGGAACGGTACAACAAGTGCATCGCAGCCGGAGGAGATTACTTCGAAGGGGTCTAGAGTTTCATGTGTGTACTATTGTAGGGAACGAATAAATAAATAAAAAAATGAAATTAAAAATAAATAAATAAATAGATAAAAAGAAAACTATTAAATTTGAAGAAACTTCCAGAGGTCTCTAACGGAAAAGGAGATGACGCATGCGTAAAAAGAAAAAAGGATTTTCCTCTTGAAAAAGGAGACGATATTATCTTTCTATCTTTCAAGCAGTGTCCGTCGAACCAACAACACTATTTTGCTGTCCGGTGTTTTGGGCACCACGCCTACGTCTTGGGACGTAGCGTCGGTTAGTCCCTTCACCCAGTAACAGCCCTTTCTCTTAACATTATGCTGAAATATACAAGACCCACTACTGAACTATAAACTAAAATTTACGGTACTGACAAAACTTCCAAAAGAAAACTAACCTTTATGGAAGCCCGAAATACCGAACGCGGACACCTACACACATGAGACGAATTAACGTATTTTTTGACACTTTAACTGGGGGATTCAACCATTTCAATGTATTCAGGAAAAACTCCCTCATCCATGGAATGGTTATTGAACCCAGTAAATAAAGGAAAGTATAAAAGAAATGTTTTCGTCTCTTATCTGTTTCTGTCTTTTCTTTTTGTATATTTCTTTTGGGACTTTCTTTGGGCAAGGCATTGCGCCGGCCAGTCAACGTGGGGTAAAACAAAATAACCAAAATATGGAGCCAGATATCTTACGGCAACACAGCTTTGCCCTTAGCCCCTGACCTTCAAAAACCTTCAAACCCCACACTATCAATAAAAGTGCCCATACGAAAAAAGTCTGGAAACTTATTTAATGATCCTCGTTATATGAATAGTAAGTAAAGTTGGCAACTATAGTCGAGGGTAACCCGAAGGCTCCCTTTTCGATAGCTACTACACCAAGGTGTAGGGGAGGGCGCTACTCCTTCGTTGGATTGCTCTACTTTACCCTTGATCCGTACGTTATAATGCTGAGTGTTAAGCAAGGAGGCATCAGGTACCATTTTTTGAGTCTTTGGTATGACTCGACCTGGGACTGAACCCAGGTCTCCCGGGCCATTGGCGAACACTCTAACCGCTAGGCCAATGTCCGGAACAATGTCCAGTTATATGAATAGTCTCCAATAATTTATAATGAAATGAAGACTGTGACTTGTTCAATATAGAGAACAAGTCACACTAAATTTATCAGCAGAGTCACAGTTATTAATAAGGTGTTCAAAAATTAATAACCCGTATCTATAGTTAAGACTATCAGTTGGGCTAATATAAAAATTACATTATTTCGTAGGAACAGGTTGTTTGATTCTAGCATCTCATTTATACTGTGGGTCACTATATGGCGCTCAATACTCAACAATACTGAGAAATATCACAATATTTTCTACTATAAAACTGAATAATAAAAACAGGATAAAAACTCGTAATTCGCAGTTTCACGTTAAAAGATCCTCAGGTGAGCCAGTATCGACACGTCTGAAAACTGTTGGATTCAAATGAACAACCGACGTGTTGATACTGGCTCACCTGAGGATCAGCAACGTGAAACTTGGACTCGTGAGTTTTATCTAATTTGTATTGTGAATCTACTTTTAAGTTGAAAAAATTGTACACACACACACACACACACACACACACACACACACACACACACACACATATATATATATATATATATGTTGGAGATTTATGATTTTGATAAAGGTGTTGAAAGATAAGAAACAATTCTTGACAAGCCATAAATTATTTCTTAATTGACCGGTTTACCAGTTCGGACACGAAATACGAGATTGCATTTTGTGGTTTCTGTTAGATCCAGGATATTTAGGACAAAAACGATTGTCTGCTTTCGGCGAAAAATACAAGCAAACATTTTTCTGCTAAAAATGAGGTGGAATTTTTATACTTTTTCCCACATTCTATTTAATTCCTGTTTGAAAAATCTCTTGACGCATTCGTAATTTTTTTTCAAGGTCAAAAAATACATAAGCATTCACTCACAAAACTCTTAAGTCATGCACTTAATATGAACCAGAACCCTTCGAAAAACATTTAGAATAGCCGAGGGGGGGGGGTGTCCGAGGAAAAGTCAACTTCTTTTGGTTGTTTCTATGTTGCTATCTGTGTATGTCACCTCTCTCTCTCTCTCCTTCTCTCTTTCTCTCTCCTTCTCTCTTTCTCTCTCCTTCTCTCTTTCTCTCTCACTCTCTCTCTCTCTCTCTCTTTTTCTCGTCGTCTATTTCTGCCTTTCTTTCTATTTCCGTCTATATCATATTCACCATATCTCTGTGTCCTAATCTTTCTCTTTCTTTTCTCTTTCTCTACCTCTTCTTCTCTCTCTTTCTCTTTCTCTGTTTCTGTCTCTCTCTTTCTCAACCTCTCTTTCTCTCTCTTTCTCTACCTCTCTTTCTCTCTCTTTCTCTCTTTCTGTTTCTGTTTCTCTACCTCCCCTTCTCTCTCTTTTTCTACCTCTCTTTCTCTCTCTTTCTCTCTTTCTGTTTCCCTTTCTCTACCCCCCTTCTCTCTCTTTCTCTTTTTCTTTCTCTGTTTCTGTCTCTCTCTTTCTCTTCCTCTCCTTCTCTTTCTTTCTCTTTCTCTGTTTCTGTCTCTCTCTTTCTCTACCTCTCCTTCTCTCTCTTTCTCTTTCTCTGTTTCTGTCTCTCTCTTTCTCTACCTCTCCTTCTCTCTCTTTCTCTTTCTCTGTTTCTGTCTCTCTCTTTCTCAACCTCTCTTTCTCTCTCTTTCTCTACCTCTCTTTCTCTCTCTTTCTCTCTTTCTGTTTCTCTACCTCCCCTTCTCTCTCTTTTTCTACCTCTCTTTCTCTCTCTTTCTCTCTTTCTGTTTCCCTTTCTCTACCCCCCTTCTCTCTCTTTCTCTTTTTCTTTCTCTGTTTCTGTCTCTCTCTTTCTCTTCCTCTCCTTCTCTTTCTTTCTCTTCCTCTGTTTCTGTCTCTCTCTTTCTCTACCTCTCCTTCTCTCTCTTTCTCTTTCTCTGTTTCTGTCTCTCTCTTTCTCTACCTCTCCTTCTCTCTCTTTCTCTTTCTCTGTCTCTCTCTTTCTCTACCTCTCCTTCTCTCTCTTTCTCTTTCTCTGTTTCTGTCTCTCTCTTTCTCTACCTCTCCTTCTCTCTCTTTCTCTTTCTCTGTCTCTCTCTTTCTCTACCTCTCCTTCTCTCTCTTTCTCTTTCTCTGTTTCTGTCTCCCTTTCTCTACTCTCTGTCTTAACTTCTATTTCTATTTTTATCTCTGTTCCAGTCTCTCTCACATTTCCATATCTCTGTGTGTCTCAGACTCTCTCTCTCTCTCTCTTTCTCCCTCCCTCTCTCTCTCTGTATCTCTCTTTCTCTTTCTCTTTCTTTCTTACACAACATCTCTTTCTGTTTTGTTGTTCTTCCACTTTCATCCTATCTCTATTTTTTTTTCTCCATCTGTCTGTATATAATTCTCACCCTCTCACTCTATATGTGCCTGTCTCTTCTTCCTCCTCTTTCTTCCTCTCTCTTCCTCTTTCTTCCTCTTTCTTCCTCTCTCTTCCTCTTTCTTCCTCTTTCTTCCTCTCTCTTCCTCTTTCTTCCACTCTCTTCCTCTTTCTTCCTCTTTCTTCCTCTTTCTTCTTCTCTCTTCCTCTTTCTTCCTCTCTCTTCCTCTCTCTTCTTCTTTCTTCCTCTCTCTTCCTCTTTCTATATCTTTGTTTGTTAGTGCTCTTCTCATCCTACATCTCTATGTCTCCCTCACTATCTCCTTTCTCTCTCCCCCCCTCTCTCTGTCTATATATATATATATATATAAATTGTAAAAAGCATTTATTCAATATATATATTTATAAGGGTTCATATGATGATGTCATATATACTGCGGACATTTTTTGGAACAATGGGATCCAAGCACTGCAACATCGATGGAAAAAGTGTGTGTGCAATACAAGGGGGTGCAATGTTGAAAAATAAATCTCGGTTGGTCACATTCTATAAGAGTATCTTGGTCAGCCTATGGACTTTTCAGCCGACTCTCATTCATGAAATAAAAACATTTATTTTATACCTGATATATATAAATCTATTTGTATTATATATATATATATATATATATATATATAATACAAATGAATATATATATATATATATATATATATAATACAAATGAATATATATATATATATATATATATATGTATATTTACGCAGCATTTCCTCGTTAATGCAAATTTCATTAAACATAATAGACATTTTATGTCTACATATTTTCTTCTGGATCCGTTCGAATTCCCGTATTACTTTTATCGTATTCGGGGGGGGGGAATTGATTTATGTATTGTCCATAGTTGTATGTATCCCTAGTACCTTCTGCCCGACTTTGGGCCATCATCAGGAGAGGATCTACTTCAAAAGTGATGTAACTTTTGTTTTAGCAAATTACTCTTCAACGGCAGAGACGTCCTTACACGGTAGTAATTTGCTATCAAATCATCACAGATATCTACCACAAACCAATAGACACCCAACAATACCTCCACTTTAAAAGCCACCACAACAGAACAAAATAAATAGATTTAAAAAATTACAAATCTCTTCGTGGACCTACCTATTTAAAAAATCTTTTTTCCTTTTTTCTTTGGATTTACAACAAACATCTTTTTTTTTTAAATATTCGATGGTAATTATAGCTTCCATTGTATCATTGCAATCATTTGTAGAACCCTTTTTTTTATTTGCCTATAATGATTATCGTTTGCTGGCACGTAGTAATATGGTTTCAAGTATTCTTATCTAGTACAAATAATTTGTACATAGTTATATGGTTTCAAGTATTCTTATCTAATGCATATAATTTGTACACAGTTATATGGTTTCAAGTATTCCTAATACAAGTATTCTAATACAAATAATTTGCACACAGTTATATGGTTTCAAGTATTCCTATCTAATACAAATAATTTGTTCATAGTTATATGGTTTCAAGTATTCCTATCTAATACAAATAATTTGTACACCGTTATATGGTTTCAAGTATTCCTATCTCATACAAATAATTTGTACATGGTTATATGGTTTCAAGTATTCTTGTTGTACTTATCTTTGACGGGTTCTCAATTTTCAGATTTCTTTCTCTCTTTTTTACGGGTGAGTGTCTTTCCCGTAGCTGGTTGACCACAGCGATCTGGTTCTAACGCTGGCTTTATCCAAACTAAAATTCTCCTTCAAATTTCTCGAACGCGTGATAGCCTTTTTGGCGCGAAGAGCCCGTGGACCAATCACCCGACTTTTCCTCTTCCACCACCTCACCGGGTCACATCACTTGATTGACCTAGACTTCTTTCGTTCAAAAGACTAAAGGACACAGAGTGCAGATAGCTTGCCCTTTCTTTCCCCTTCCATTTTAACGGTCAGTCTTAATGCCTGTTGATTCAAATAAAGAAAGGGTAAGGGAATTGACCTCCCCTTCCCTCTCTCTGTAGCATACAACGTCATGTTACAAATATTCCTAGGTTATACAAATAATTTGGTGACAGTTATATGGTTTCTAGCATTCCAAATACAAATAATTTTTATACAGTTATATAGTTTCAAATATTTACATCTAATATAGATAATTCGAGCATGATTATATCATTTCATGTTTTCCTATCCAATATCAATAATTCGTACACTGTTTTATTTGTTTTTAATGGTAAAAAAATCTTTACGCTTAGATGGTTTAAAATAACTAATAATCCTTTGAAACAACAATAGCTTTTCCGTAACCATTTTTAATACAAACGAGTTCAACATTTCTATATTGGTTTCAAGTATTCTTATCAATACAAATAATCTCTATACAATTTGATGATTTCAAGTAACTAATAATTATAACACTAAATAAACAATTATAATTTCTTGTAACTATTCTTAATAAAAATAACTTGAGCCTAATTATATTTTGTTAAGGAAGCAATTATATAATTATAATTATTACGATTGAATAATTCTTAAACGGGTCTGTTTGAACCGTAGATGGGTTGGTTGATTGGGTTCAATGGCATATCAAACATTATAGGTTATTAAAAGCTAAATCCTTGATTCATATCAAAGTAAAAAGTAAAGTTGGCGACAGTAGTCGAGGGTGACACGAAGGCTCCCATTATATTAGCCAATACACCGGGGTGTAAGGGAGGTTGCGACTCTTTTCGCTGGATTGCTCCACTTTACCCTTGATCCGTACCTTATAATGCTGAGTGGTAAGCAAGGAGGCATCAAGTACCATTTTTTGAGTCTTTGGTATGACTCGACCTGGGATTGAACCCTGGGACACATTTTGTTGATAACCTTTTTAAAAGCCTGAGCTCATTTTGCACACAGTTAAAGGGTTTCAAGTATTTTTATCACACACAAATAATGTAACATAGCCAGATACGGATATGTGATATGAACATAGAATGTTCATAACACATATACATAGAACATAGGAATCTCGAAACACGAAAAACACTTACGACTTCTTAGTTCAGGTACGAAACTTTTTATTATCTTTGAGTTTAAAGATTCTTCGACATAAGGAGAGAGAAACACATTCTTTCTATTCTGGCTTTTCCATCTGCCCCCTCCCCAATCACGTGCGGCGCCCGTAGCGCGCAAATTCGTCTGGCCTCTGCGAGCCCCGAAAGTCGACCCTTCTCGTTCGGTGTCTAGTCTCAACTCAACCTACTGACTTTTTCAAAATCCCCAAAATCCTCCGCGCGCTTCCGGTGCGTGACGTCACCCGCACTCTCTAACCCCGGATATTGTGACATCTCTGAGTGACACGTTCGCTCCGCCCGCGCGCGTGAACACCTGCGTTAATGTTGCACCTAAGTAACTCATGCACTGAGCCGAAAGGTTCTCAGCCTAACTAAACCCAAAGGCATTATATTACAATAATTCTATTTACTATTAATCATTTGTTTGCACACATTTAAATGGATATACATATATTTGTAAGTGAATGATTTGTAGGTAATTTCATTCTTAAATGAGTTAGAACTAATTTGTTTGCACACTGTTGTGTAGTGGCTCGTACCACGTGACTTCCGGTATCGCAGAAGTATAAATGATATCGTGTTTCTGAAGCACGCAGAGACAGAGACAGCTCTGAAAGATCTCGGTGTGTAGTAAAACCAACTTCGGACGTAACACCAACAACGCAAGACTTATAATACTTGTCGGACTGTACCATTTCAGTTAATAGATAATTAACTCTTTTTCACAGTGTATCTCTTCCTTACCACGATACAACGCATACTAGTATCTATATTTACCAACCCCTCCGTTCAGGCAGGATATGACTCAAGGTCAATTTTTAAGCGGAGTTTACCAGGTTTCAATTCAGAGTTTTCCTAGACTAGTTACCTCACCAAGGCTGAAGAACCGAGTCTGTCCAACTATTTACTCTTGCCCAGTCGGCTGGGGCTGTAGAATACACCGACAGCTTCTCTGCAGAGGGGTAAGACCTCCCCAACGAGTGTCCTGATATGACACTAAACAATCTGATGGTCAGGTTCCAGCAATGCTGGAGCTTTGGGGAGTGCTGCGTACCCCTTCATTGCCATTCCTCCCAGGTCCACTCTGGCCCGGAGTGGTAGCACCTGATAAGGGTCCTATCTATGGGTTAAATAGAATTAACAGCATACTTATGCTAAAATGAATTGTTTGAGTAAAACTGAATAGCTTGAAATAGAAATGACTTTTACAATTACACCGTACTTACATTTAAACTGCGTGCTTATGCTTAACTGAATTATTTCAAATAGAACTGTTTTTAGACATTAAAAATGTATTTACACTTAACTGAATTATTACATATAACTGCTTGAATAGTTTGAAATGGAAATGTTTCTGACAATTAAATTGTGTACTTATGCAAAACTGAATTGTTTTAAATAGAACAGATTATTTACATAAAAATGGATTTGGCGTTAAATAACCTACAAAGGTTGATATGCCATAAAACCCAACAAACCAACAAACCAAGTACTATTTACCCATAGCTGGAGGGAGAATAATTGGATTCATACCTTTCCTAAGGGTACTAGTGCTATAGCATTGCTATTGTTTCTGTACAATAAAATGATTTCAATGATAACTAACACTAATAATACTATACTATATTAATCATTTGTTTGCAGATAGTGAAGTGGTCACAAGTATTGTTATTTAAGTCTAATTATTGTATGGAACATTATTCATTTATTCACATACAGTCAAATGGTTGCAAGTATTGCTCAGTTAAACCAATATTTCAATTTAGGTTCACAGTTAAAGAGTTTCAAGTAGTGGTGTAATGGTTATCGTCGTAGGAAATGGACACGACGACACGAGTTCAAATCCTGAACGAGACTGATTGAAATAATTCTATTCAACATCACTCATTTGCGTAAAGTTAAATGGTTGCAAGTATTGCTCAGTTAAACCAATATTTCAATTTAGGTTCACAGTTAAAGAGTTTCAAGTAGTGGTGTAATGGTTATCGTCGTAGGAAATGGACACGACGACACGAGTTCAAATCCTGAACGAGACTGATTGAAATAATTCTATTCAACATCACTCATTTGCGTAAAGTTAAATGGTTGCAAGTATTGCTCAGTTAAACCAATATTTCAATTTAGGTTCACAGTTAAAGAGTTTCAAGTAGTGGTGTAATGGTTATCGTCGTAGGAAATGGACACGACGACACGAGTTCAAATCCTGAACGAGACTGATTGAAATAATTCTATTCAACATCACTCATTTGCGTAAAGTTAAATGGTTGCAAGTATTGCTCAGTTAAACCAATATTTCAATTTAGGTTCACAGTTAAAGAGTTTCAAGTAGTGGTGTAATGGTTATCGTCGTAGGAAATGGACACGACGACACGAGTTCAAATCCTGAACGAGACTGATTGAAATAATTCTATTCAACATCACTCATTGGCATAAAGTTAAATGGTTGCAAGTATTGCTCAGTTAAACCAATATTTCAATTTAGGTTCACAGTTAAAGAGTTTCAAGTAGTGGTGTAATGGTTATCGTCGTAGGAAATGGACACGACGACACGAGTTCAAATCCTGAACGAGACTGATTGAAATAATTCTATTCAACATCACTCATTGGCATAAAGTTAAATGGTTGCAAGTATTGCTCAGTTAAACCAATATTTCAATTTAGGTTCACAGTTAAAGAGTTTCAAGTATTGTTAATCGACACAAATAATTCTATCCAACATCACTTATTTGCGTAAAGTTAAATGGTTGCAAGTATTACTCAGTTAAACCAATATTTCAATTTAGGTTCACAGTTAAAGAGTTTCAAGTATTGTTAATCAACACAAATAATTCTATTCAACATCACTCATTGGCATAAAGTTAAATGGTTGCAAGTATTGCTCAGTTAAACCAATATTTCATTTAGGTTCACAGTTAAAGAGTTTCTAGTATTGTTAATCAACACAAATAATTCTATTCAACATCACTCATTTGCGTAAAGTTAAATGGTTGCAAGTATTGCTCAGTTAAACCAATATTTCAATTTAGGTTCAAGTTAAAGAGTTTCAAGTAGTGGTGTAATGGTTATCGTCGTAGGAAATAGACACGGCGACACGAGTTCAAATCCTGGACGAGACTGATTGCATTTCAGATTGCACTAATACCCTTGGGAAAGGTATGAATCCAATAATTCTCCCTCCAGCTATGGGTAAATAGTAGGGCAGACCAAGTTCTTCAGCCTTGGTGAGGCAACTAGTCTAGGAAAAGGAAAACTCTGAATTGAAACCTGTTAAACTCCGCTTAAAAATTGACCTTATGTCATATCCTGCCCGAGCGGAGGGGTTGGTAAATAAGGTTAATCAACACAAATAATTCTATTCAACATCACTCATTTGCGTAAAGTTAAATGGTTGCAAGTATTTCTATGTATCACTTACAATTCCATTACACATCAGTAATTTGTTTACACGCAATTAGATGATCAAATAGTTCTATTTCTAGCAATTCACTTTTGCATAAGTCACTTGTTTGCACACAGTTTCAGTGTTAAACAGTTATATTTGACCCATTGATAGGCCCCTATCAGGTGCCACCATTTCGGGCCAGTGTGAACCTGGGAGTGATGACAATGAAAGGGTACTCTATATTACTGCATTACAGGAGCCTCACCATTAGATTGTTTTGTGGAGGTGCCCGTGGTGTAGTCGTTATCGCCGCAGGAAATGAACACGGCGATACGAGTTCAAATCCTGGACGAGACTGATTGCATTTCACATAGCACTAATACCCTTGGGAAAGGTATGAATCCAATAATTCTCCCTCAAGCTATGGGTAAATAGTAGGACAGACTAGGTTCTTCAGCCATGGTTAGGCAACTAGTCTAGGAGAAGGAAAACTCTGAATTCAAACCTGTTAAACTCCGCTTAAAAATTGACCTTGTGTCATATCCTGCCCGAGCGGAGGGGTTGGTAAATAGTACCATTAGATTGTTTAATGTCATATCAGGACACTCATTATGGGGGGCGGTTCTTACCCCTCTGCAGAGATGTAGTCGATGTATTCTACGGCCTCTCCCCAGCCGACTGGACTGTGTTGATGGGGCCCTAACAGGTTGTTAGATTCCGAGTGAGTCTGATTCCATGAAAGGGTCTAGGGTCTAAAACGTTTAGTGACCTCGCTTTTAGTGCACTGGCTATGTCCTAGGGTCGGTTTTGGGGCCAAGAGATGTATATAAAATGAGGACAAGAAGAGTCGATGTGTTAGAATGAGTGAGTGCGAAAGAAGAAAAATAGAAAGAGAAGTTTTGAATTAACGTCAAGGTTTCTTGAAATTTAAGTACTTTGCAATTATACAAGCACACAAGAAAAACTGGAAGCTCTGTTGCCTGTGGCTCGACTGATCTAAAAAAAAAACGATGATTTAAAAAAAAAAAGAAGAAGAAAAAACAAAGAAAGAAAGAAGCCAAAAGCTGTTTTGTCTAATTTATGAGCAACGACTCGAGCACTAAGGCACTGTCATCGGGTAAGCGCTAAATTCTGCCGGTACAATCCAGATCTCTCTTCTTTCTTTCTCTCAAACGCACGCACGCACGCACGCACACACACACACAACTGTACGTTTCTGGTGGTTTTGTCAACATAAGTCAGCTGGCTAACCGCATATCTACACCAACTGATTTTGTACTGAGTTCAAGTTCAACTTAAAATTATTTTCAATTTTCTTCTTCTACTGTTACGCGTTATATTGTTGATCGTATTACTCTCGTTAAATGTTTTCATTTTTGTCAGCCCAGTCGGCTGGGACTGTAGAATATGCCAACTGCATCTCTTCAGAGGAATTAAGACTCCTCCAACGAGTATCCGAGATATGATACTAAACCATTTAATGGTGAGGCTTCAGTCCTGGAGCTGTGGGGAATGCGGAGTATCTCTTTATTGCTATTACTCACTGGTCTACTCTGACCCGGAGTGGTAGTAACTCTTAGGGTCCTACACGTGTCTCATAAAGCTGTTTAACCATATAACTGTTTGGTTTGGTTTGGTTTGGTTTCTTTGTTTAATGACATATCAACCTTTGTAGGTTATTTAATGCCAAAGCTATTCTTCGAGAAGAACAGTAGTGGTACTATCTAACCCCTAGCTGGGAGAATAAGGGGGTTCATACCTTTCCCAAGGATATTTGCCCGAAAGTGAACGTAATAGCGCGACTGGAGTACGAACTCGCTTACTACGATTCTGCAGTCTATCGGTTTTACCATTACACCACGAGGACCCCCCCCATATAACTGTCTGAGTGATAGTAGATTGAGTTGTTAGTGTAGCATAGAAATACTTGACACCATTTACCTGTCAGGAAACAAGAAATAGATTCAGGCTCAGTTAAGAATCATGTTACCTACAAACTATTCGTTTACAAATCCTATATTTAATGTATATGTATAAATAGGATTTGGCATTAGATAACCTATAAGGATTGACATGCCATAAGACCCAACCAGCCGACCAACTTTATTTTCATTTCATACGTGGCGTGTATATATATATATATATATATATATATATATATATATATATATATATATACGAGGATCATTAAATGAGTTTCCAGACGTTTTTCGTATGGGCACTTTTATTGATAGTACACACATGAAACTCTAGTCCCCTTCAAAGTAATCTCCTCCGGCTGCAATGCACTTATTCTACCGTTCCAACAACTTCTAGAAGGCTCCGTGGAAGTCCTCTTGTGTGAGCGTGTCAAAGACCTTCGTCACAGCCTCTTTCATCTCCTCAATTGTCTCATAACGACAGCCTGTGAGCTTAGGGAATAAGCAAAATCACAGGGAGCAAGGTCTCGACTATAGGGAGGTGAGGAACTGTCTTGATACCCATCTGAGACAACGATGGTGTTGTGGACTGGTGCATTGTCCTGGTGGAAATGCCACTGACCCGATTTGAAGAGTGCTGGCCTTTTCCGACGGAATCTCTTTCTGAACTCCCTTAAAACCTCAACATAGTAACCTTAACCCTAACCCTTTGGCCTATCAACTTTGGTGTTCTGACTTTCTTACTCTTCCCACACCTCTCATCATCCCTTACAGACTCCCTGCCTTCCTTGAATCTCTTATGCCCCTCAAAAACTCATGCTCGATTCATGCAAGATGCTCTAAAAGCAGTCTGAAGCATTCCATACATTTCTGTGGCTTTTTTTCCAAGTTTAAAACAGAATTTTATTGCATACCGTTCTTTTAAAGTGTCCTCACGTCCAGATTGCATTTTCGAAATTCACCAACTGTGACAACCAGGCTTTAGTAGGGTGTATTCCAATTCCTGTTGTAGGTGTTCATTTGAAGCTGAAATCATAAAAATGGGCCAATCATCTCATAAGATGTATAGCAATAACCTAGTGAATTTTCAAGAGTCTACGACAATTTTAAATGCCTATACAAAAAAAGTCTGGAAACCTATTGAAGGCAGCACGTATATATATATATATATATATATATATATATATATACTTTTACTTCCCTTCAATTTCCCCTTCTCAGAACCTCCCCCTCCTCGTATTTCTCTCTTTTTCACTGAAATTTATCCATCTCTGTCGGCCAAATCTTTGATGAAACTTGATACGCTTGACGATGCCCAGCCTTGGCCATCTGTCCAAATTGCCACTGTCCCTTTCTTTCCTTTTTTGTCTCTTTAAACCCTTCCCTCCTTGTATATTTTTATCATTATCTAATCTATTTCCTCAATTGCTGAAAATTAGAAAAACCTATTTTTATTCTGAAGAAGCTCTTTTTTCAATAAAGAACGAAATATCAGAACTGCTGAATCCATTGTCAATGTTGGTTTATCCACTTTTCCACTTATTTTTATCATCTTGTCAGATTTACCAAATTCCATCATTTCTCTCTCTCTCTCTCTCTCTCTCTCTCTCTCTCTACATATATATATATGTGTGTGTGTGTCTGTGTGTGTGTGTTTGTATGTGTGATGTTGCAGAAAAATGATAATAAATTTGAAATCAAAGATCTCCTTTGGAGAGTCCTGGTAGCGTAATAGCTAAAGGGCAGGACTGCAGTTTCGGAGTGAGTGAGTGAGTTAGAACTCCATTCATTCAATTACGTTCACTTTGGGGCTAATGCCCTTGCGAAGAGTACGCTACACTTAATGGTTAAATAGTAACACTGCTGTTCTTTTACAAGGTTGGATCTGGCATTAAAATAACCTTAGAAGGTTGATATGCCATTAAGCAAAGAAACCCTCGAAGGTTGATATGCCATTAAACAAAGAAACCCTCGAAGGTTGATATGCCATTAAACCAAGAAACCCTCGAAGGTTTATTTGCCATTAAACAAAGAAACCATCAAAGGTTGATATGCCATTAAACAAAGAAACCCTCGAAGGTTGATATGCCATTAAACAAAGAAACCCTCGAAGGTTGATTTGCCATTAAACAAAGAAACCATCGAAGGTTGATATGCCATCAAACAAAGAAACCCTCGAAGGTTGATATGCCATTAAACAAAGAAACCCTCGAAGGTTGATATGCCATTAAACAAAGAAACCCTTGAAGGTTGATATGCCATTAAACAAAGAAACCCTCGAAGGTTGATTTGCCATTAAACAAAGAAACCATCGAAGGTTGATTTGCCATTAAACAAAGAAACCATCGAAGGTTGATATGCCATTAAACAAAGAAACCCTCGAAGGTTGATTTGCCATTAAACAAAGAAACCATCGAAGGTTGATATGCCATTAAACAAAGAAACCATCGAAGGTTGATATGCCATTAAACAAAGAAACCCTCGAAGGTTGATATGCCATTAAACAAAGAAACCATCGAAGGTTGATATGCCATTAAACAAAGAAACCATCGAAGGTTTGTATGGCATTAAACAAAGAAACCATCGAAGGTTGATATGGCATTAAACAAAGAAACCCTCGAAGGTTTGTATGCCATTAAACAAAGAAACCATCGAAGGTTGATATGCCATTAAACAAAGAAACCCTCGAAGGTTTGTATGGCATTAAACAAAGAAACTATCGAAGGTTGATATGCCATTAAACAAAGAAACCCTCGAAGGTTTGTATGGCATTAAACAAAGAAATCCTCGTAGGTTGATATGCCATTAAACAAAGAAACCAAGCTTAAGAACTTCACTTTCAATTATCTCAAATTTTAATGGCATATGTAAAAACAACTCAAAAACTTGTTGCTTCTTTTCTTATAAAAAAAAAAGATTCACTCGAAAAGAAAAGACATTTAAAGCTTAAACCTAAAATTTGGAGTTGTTACTCAACTTGCGGTTAAAATGTGAATTTATTTGAATAGAAATTGGTCAAGCTATAAGATAACGAAATGATATCAATTTTTCCGAAAGAGCCTTTACATCTGGTTTCGCTTCTTTGTTTAATGGCATATCAACCTTTGTCGGTTATTTAATGCCAAAGCCATTCTCCTAGAAGAACAGTAGTGGTACTATCTAACCCATACCTGGGAGGATAAGGGGGTTCATACCTTTCCCAAGGGTATCTGCCTGAAAGTGAACGTAATTGCGCGACTGGAGTACGAACTCGCTTACTACGATTCCGCAGTTCATCGCTTTAACCATTGCACCACGTTAATCAAAGCGACAGTTAGTAGGAACTCGTTTTTGTAAAATTAAGTTCTGTAAATATTATTTCTTTCTGGTTACTCTTACACCGACAAATAATAATAATAATAATAATACCAACGACAGAAAAAACAATCTTTTTAATGCTAACAGTTAGATCGAAAGTTCAAGTACCTTTACGATGACGTCAGTATTCGATTAACGCAGTGTAGTGTAGCTCTATCGTCCAATGCTCGTTTGGACTTAAATTCTCGGACCATGTGCGAAACCTTTCGTTTTTGTACTATACCCTGCCCGAATCTTCACGTTCTACCCTTCCCTTCTTTTTTTTTTTACTTTGGAAGACAACGAAGATTCCAATTGAAAATATACTCTGCTCTTTGACCGACAACTAATAATATTAAGTCAAAGTGAGTATTAGTCGACAAAGCTACACTTTACTTCATTATTCCAATACTGATGGCATCGAAAAGGTACTTGAATTTTCGATCAAATTGTTGGCATTACCAAGCATATTTTTCTGTCGTAGGTATCAACGTTATGTTATATTTTGACCTTCGACCCGGCCCAAAAATACTATTCCAAGGTGATGCACCGGAAGAAAGCGACACATTCCAATGGCCAGTAATCGAAAAAGATCGCGTGGGCGGATTAAGGCTTATAATATGGGACAAGGTGAAGGTTCCATTGTGCCAAACAGACTGATGCACCGGAAGAGAGTGACTTGTGAACTGCATGACGGTTATTTCCGCTTGATGACGATTAAACATTCGATTTCAAAGATCCAGTGGGCGATCGTGTGGGCGTTGAATTATTATTTAACTCAGTTGAGTTCGAGTCCAAGAAGCAGTTGCCAGTAGAATTCCAGACAGCTAGAGACCAGATGTGGTAGGGAAAGCCGCACCCGACCGATGGAGTGGACCCCAGCATCAAAGAACAAGAAAGACACACAACACGACGGTCATAACAGTGGGGTCAAAATATTGCAGTTATGTTCGGTCTCCAGCTCCCTCTCACATGCAACCCTTGAACAACCCTTTCGAACCCTTGCAATAAAGTGAGAGGTAAAATATATTTGTAAAGAAGTCTTCTTGCGTCTTCCTTCCTTCTTGCGTCTTAATTATGGTGTCGTTATCATGCTGCATGAACATGTATATGTGTATATAAGCATATATATGCATATGACCATACAACAGTTATTATTATTATTTATTATATTTAAAAGCAATATAAAAACTCAGAAAATAGTCTCTGTCTTGAAGAAGTTCGGGAAGATAAAATAAAACCCGAACGAAATATCACACATCTAAATCTGAGTTTGATTTATCCAACTTTCCACATATTTCTATCATATTGTCAGATTCACAACAAATCTATCTTTTCCACACACACACACACACACACACACAAATGTATATATATATATATATATATAGAGTGTAGAAACCGAACTTCTACCAATAGTGTCCTGCATCCGCAGATACAGGACACCTTCTTGGGAAGTCGTGGCCGTAGGGGTGGTCGTGTCCTCTGTAAAGTAAAAACGTACTTTCAAGATACATATGATCATGCAGTTGCGCATTCTTACCATGACAAGTTGATTTGGCATCGTTTATGTGTGGCATGAATTGGTGGCCCATTGGTAGAAGTTCGGTTTCTACATTCTGGGGTTGCTGGTTCGACCTCTAGTGGTGGAGAATATGGTATGCACTGCTGATGAGACCCAATAAGGTCGAAACAACTGTTCAGTGTTCCGTATGTCGCAAGTGGGTGCTTGCTGGATTTTCTGGTCATGGTAATTTAATTAATATAATATATATATATATATATATATATATATATATATAAGCAGTACCTGTCAGACCTGCGGAAAAAGATGCTAATCTGCGGAAGAGCTTTAAAAATCATATTAAAATACAAAGGACTTGGGTAACTGCTGTTTCTCATAAAGTTAAATCTCTTTTGTGCCAAATTTGTTGTGTCAGAGACTTTAAAACCTTTGTTGGCTTAAAAAGCCACCTCCATTCTGGGCATGGCTAAATATTCTTTTACAAGATGATATTAAGCGATAACCATTCTCGAATTCTGTTTTTTTTTTCCGTTGAAACAATCGTCATCCGAGAGAGAATCGAAAAACAAGCCCTCTCGCACCCCCCCTCAAAACACATAGGAGAGTATCACGGCAATAATAGAAACACAGAAAATATATAACGCTTCTCCAAGCACCTTAAATTGCTTTAACATCGAATTGAATGGCCCTTTATGAGCTACTTTGAAATAAGATGGGCAGATTTGAGGTAACACCGAAACATATTAAGCCTGAGTAAGCAATCACAGTTAATTCGAAATACACTTCACTCACGTTTAACGTATATACCCACAAACACATATATACACACACATATATATACTTATATCCACACACACACACACACACACACACACATATATATATATATATATATATATATATATATATATATATATATATATACATATAACTTCTGCTGTTGTATAGTAAATCACCTTGTGGAAAGTTTTTTTTATAAATCGTTGTTAAAAGTATTGGTGAAAGAAGATGAATAATAGACAAAATAATAATGAATTGCGGAGCTTTATTTAGTATATATATATATATATATATATATATATATATATATATATATATTGAATACTTCGACCGCATGTCGTTATCTAAAACATGTTCGGTTAAAGACAACGGATTGTTTTCTTTTCAAAATCTTGAAGTGAAGACGTTCGAGTCATGTTATTTTTCTTATGTCTGGGTCAAGCGTTTGGGCTAGTATGGGGGGGGGCTACTTTCGTCACTATCTTCACCCAGACATAGAAAAATAACAAGACTCGAACGTGTTCACTAGAAGATTTTGAAAAAGAAACATTCTTTGGTCTTTAAGCAAATACACACACACACACACACACACACACACACATATATATATATATATATATATAGTCATTTTAGCTGAAGCAGTGCAATTCATCATCATTTATAATTCTGACAAGTACAATCTATCTTAATTTTATTTTTAGATGAAGTTTTGTCAAACTATAATTAATCTATTTTTTAAACAATATTATCCTTTATATTTTAGTTAAAAAAAAGGTAATTATAGCATTATCCTTTAAGTTCTTTTTTATAGTCGTTTTTTTTTTGGCGGCTCATTTAGGTCGCCTCTTCCACCCTTGAACAAGAGTAAAGAAATAAACTCTCGGTGAGATTCGGTTTGTTTTGTTTGGTTTTATGGCATATCAACCTTTGTAGGTTATTTAACGCCAAATCCATTTTTATGTAAATAATCTGTTCTATTGAAAACAGTTCAGTTTAGCATAAGTACACAGTTTAATTGTCAAAAACATTTCCATTTCAAACTATTCAAGCAGTTATATGTAATAATTCAGTTAAGTGTAAATACATTTTTAATGTCTAAAAACAGTTCTATTTGAAATAATTCAGTTAAGCATAAGCACGCAGTTTAAGTGTAAGTACGGTTTAATTGTCAAAAACGTTTCTATTTCAAGCAATTTAGTTTACTCAATTCATTTGAGCATAAGTATGCTGTTAGTTCTATTTAACCCATAGATAGGGCCCTATCAGGTGCTACCACTCCATCAGATTGTTTAGTGTCATATCCAGGACACTCGTTAGGTGGGGGGTCTTACCCCTCTGTAGAGGTGCAGTCAGTGTATTCTACAGCCCCAGCCGACTGGGCAAGGTGAGATTCGAATTCACTTTTCTCTTTGTCTCAAACCTATTTCTATGTCCTCGCTGGGATACTTCAACTTAGAAAACATATATGGTATCACATCATTTAAGTGATCCTTGTTTGTAGCCGTTATAAAACGGGCTGAGCAAAAGTGTTTTTCGAACATCATTCAAATTCCCAACAGTCGTACGCCTACTCACTGACATATTTCTCTTACATTTTGAAATTCTCAAACAGAACGCATAATCTATAAATGCTTTTAAAAAATGTCTGAAGCCCGATGCCTGTACCAAAATCTCGTTTATGTGTTGTATTTTGGCCTTCGACCCGGCCAAAAATGCCATTCCAAGGTGATGCACCGGAAGGAAGTGGTACATTCTAATGGCAGTTATGAGAGGAAATCGCGTGGGCGGTAATTGGCTGATGAAATGGGACGAGGTAAAAAAATTCCTATGGTACACTCATAGACTGATGCACTGGAAGAGAGTGACCTGTGAACTGCATGACAGTTATTTCCGCTTGATGACAATCAAACATGCCATTTCAAAGATCGAGTAGGTGATTGAGTGGGTGTTGGACTATTATATAACTCAGTCAAGACAGAATTTGCAGTTGGAGTCGGACGGAGTTATAGACGAGAAGTGGTAAAGAAAGCCACACCAGGCCGAAGGGGCTCGGGGCCCCCGATTGAGTTGTGGTGCAGAGAAGTTTCTGATAAGATGTATCAGATCACCCAGCAGAGTGGGCCTCCGGTTGAGCAGCCCTGGAGAACGAGAAAGACACAACGTTGACGGCCATAAGGGTGGGAGTCAAAATATTACAGTTTCTGTTCGGTCTCTAACTCCCTCTCACACGCAAACCTTGAATAACCTTTTCGAACCCTTGCAATAAAGTGAGAGGTACATATTTTGTTAAAGAAGTCTTCCTGCGTCTGTCTTTATCATTGTGTCGTTGTGAATTATTCTACATATATATGTGCATGTATGTAGATATGAATCTGCATATGTGAGTATATAACATATGCAAGATCTGACCTCAGCAATGCTTAAACTACCGACACATAGATAAACATCGGATAGCCATGTTACCATATCTGTGAGACACCGACTGTCTGTGTTTAGCAGGGCGGTCACTATTTGTTGTCTTTCTGGGTTTTTTTATATTTATATATATATATTTTTATTGATTAATTAACAATTGGCGTACCGCCGACTGCGTCACTGTTGCCCCCATATTGAAAATCTATCCCACGTCTTTACTCTGCCCCGACCCGGCAAGTCGTGCTTACATGAATAATCAGCTACGTTTTCGTCTTAGACCAGAGGAGGGAAAAATCACTTAGGTAAATTAGAAACAATCTTTTCAGGGATATGAGTAAGTAAAGTTGTCTCCCTTAGTCGAGGGCGACCCGAAGGCTCCCTTTTTGATTGCTACTACACCAAGGTGTAGGGGAGGGCGCTACTCCTTTTCCTGGATTGCTCCACTTTACCCTTGATACGCACCTTATATTGCTGAGTGTTAACCAAGGATGTATCAAGTACCATTTTTTGAGTCTTTGGTATGACACGACCTGGGATTGAATCCCGGTCTCCCGGACCATTAGTGAAGCTAATATTAACATTAGTTGGATGTTGGTTTTATGGCATGTCAACTCTTGTCGGGTTATTTTATAGTGAAGTCAGTCTTTTTTGCAATTATATGACTTCAAGTAATTATTTCTATCTAACAACAACAACAACAACAACAACAATAATAATGATAATAAAAACCATGGAACATGAAGGTGACGGTGATACCACTTGTAATTAGTGCACTCGGAACAATCCCCAAACGTTTGCTAAAGGGACTGGAAAAGTTGGAAATCGGAGAACAAATGGAGACGATCCAGACTAGAGTATTATTAAGATAGGCCAGAATACTGAGTAGAGTCCTAGAAACTTGAGTTGACAGACTGTCACTCAGACTCCAGTGAAAGACTATCACTTAAAACTGGTGTGAAAAACTCGCAAGGAATAATAATAATAATAATAATAATAATAATAATAATAATAATAACAAATACTTGGGCATCTTGGAGGCTGACGCCATCAAACAAGTGGAAATGAAAGACAAAACTCAGAAAGAATATCTCAGGAGAACTAGAAAACTACTCGAGACAAAACTCAATTGCAGAAATCTTATCAAAGGAATAAATACCTGGGCTGTACCACTCGTTAGATATTCCGGACCCTTTCTCAAGTGGACCAGAGATGAACTTTAAAAAATGGACCAAAGAACAAGAAAACTAATGACAATGCATAAGGCTTTACATCCCAGAGGCGACGTTGACAGACTATGTGTTTCGAGAAAAGAAGGAGGAAGAGGACTTGCCAGCATTGAAGACAGCGTTGACGCATTGATACAACGACTCGAAGATTATATACAAAAACACGAAGGAGGACTCATTTCAGCCACCAGATTCGATACTGAAAACACGATGAACAACAGAATGACAATAACTAGGAAACAAAAATGGGAAGGAAAACAACTCTATGGGCGGTTTAAACGACTAATAAACAATATCTCACAAGAGAAAACCTGGACCTGGCTAAGAAAAGGTAACCTTAAAAGAGAAACGGAAACTCTCCTAATAGCAGCACAGGACAACACCATAAGAACCAATCATATCAAAGCGAGAATAGACAAGACTCAACAAAACAACAAATGCAGACTATGCGGTGACAGAGACGAAACGATCAATCACATAATAAGCGAATGCAGCAAATTAGCACAAAGGGAGTATAAGGCGAGACATGACTGGGTCGACAAGATGATCCTCTGGGAAATGTGCAAGAAATTTAAGTTTGACCACACTAACAAATGGTATATGCTCAACCCAGCACCTGTTCTAGAAAATGACACACATAAACTCCTATGGGACTTTGACATAGACACGGATCACCTAATCTCGGTCAGAAGACCAGACCTTATAATAATCAACAAAAAAAAAAAAAAAAAAAAAGAATCTGCAAAATTGCAGACTTTGCTGTCCCGGCGGACCACAGAATAAATCTGAAGGAAAGTGAAAAGAAGGATAAGTACCTCGACCTTGCTAGAGAATTGAAAAAGCTGTGGAACATCAAAGTAACGATTGTGCCAATTGTGATTGGTGCTTTAGGTACATAAACAAAAGGATTATTAAAAGGCCTGGAGGACTTGGAAGTTGGCGGACGGGTAGAGACTATTCAAATGACAGCATTACTGAGAACGGCCAGAATACTGAGAAGAGTCCTGGAGACTTGAGGAGACTCAAACTCAGCTAACGCTTAGGTGGAAAACTATAAAGGAGTAAATAATAATAATCATAATAATAAAAGAAAGCTTAAAAGAGACAAATACTGAGACCTTGTCAGAGAACCGAAAAAACGGTGGAACATGAAGGTAACAGTGATACCAATTATGATTGACGCACTTGGAACGCTTCCAAAAAGATTGGAAAGAGGACTGGAAGAATTGAAAATCGGAGGACGAATCAAGACTATTCAGACCACTGCATTGAGAAGATCGGCTAGAATACTGAGTGAAATCCTTCAGAGTTCGGTGAAATACCACGAGCTGAGGCTAGTGAGAAGAATTCACAAGCAGTGAAATATAACATATAATCATTTGTTTGCATAGTTATATAGTATCATCCGTTCCAATCTAACAAAAAAAACTTTTTTAAACTGGTTTTTCTGACCCATAAATAGGACCTTATAGCATATCTACCTTTGCTTGTTCAGATTGATTGATTGATTTTTACGGCATGTCAACTAGTCTGGGGATATTTTATGATGACGGGTTAGGGAATCCCGTGCATTGTACTTTTATATTTACATTTTTTGAGAAGTTTCTGAAGATATTTTTGCTCACAGTTGTATGGTTTCAAGTATTCCTATCTAATACAAATAATTTGCTCACACTAATATAGTATCAAGTACTCCTATATACAACAATGTATATGTATAAAGAAGATTTGGCATTAGATAACCTCCAAAAGTTGATATGCCATAAAACCAAACCAAACCAAACCAAACCTAATCCTATATATTTAATATATATGTATAAAGAAGATTTGTCATTAAATAACCTACAATGGTTGATATGTCATAAAACCCAACCAAACGAAATCATATATACTTAATATATATGTATGAAGAGGATTTGGCATTAAATAAACAACAAGGGTTGATATGCCAGGAAACCCAACCAAACCATTTCCTATATATTCAATATATATGTATAAAGAGGATTTGGCATTAAATAACCTACAATGGTTGATATGCCATAAAACCCAACCAAACCATTTTCTATATATTTAATATATATGTATAAAGAGGATTTGGCATTAAATAACCTACAATGGTTGATATGCCATAAAACCCAACCAAACCAACTCCTATATATTTAATATATATGTATAAAGAGGATTTGGCATTAAATAACCTACAATGGTTGATATGCCATAAAACCCAACCAAACCAACTCCTATATATTTAATATATATGTATAAAGAGGATTTGGCATTAAATAACCTACAATGGTTGATATGCCATAAAACCAAACCAAACCATTTTCTATATATTTAATATATATGTATAAAGAGGATTTGGCATTAAATAACCTACAATGGTTGATATGCCATAAAACCCAACCAAACCATTTTCTATATATTTAATATATATGTATAAAGAGGATTTGGCATTAAATAACCTACAATGGTTGATATGCCATAAAACCCAACCAAACCATTTTCTATATATTTAATATATATGTATAAAGAGGATTTGGCATTAAATAACCTACAATGGTTGATATGCCATAAAACCAAACCAAACCAAATCCTATATATTTAATATATATGTATAAAGAGGATTTGGCATTAAATAACCTACAATGGTTGATATGCCATAAAACCCAACCAAACCATTTTCTATATATTTAATATATATGTATAAAGAGGATTTGGCATTAAATAACCTACAATGGTTGATATGCCATAAAACCCAACTAAACCAACTCCTATATATTTAATATATATGTATAAAGAGGATTTGGCATTAAATAACCTACAATGGTTGATATGCCATAAGACCCAACCAAACCAACTCCTATATATTTAATATATATGTATAAAGAGGATTTGGCATTAAATAACCTACAATGGTTGATATGCCATAAAACCCAACCAAACCAACTCCTATATATTTAATATATATGTATAAAGAGGATTTGGCATTAAATAACCTACAATGGTTGATATGCCATAAAACCAAACCAAACCAAATCCTATATATTCAATATATATGTATAAAGAGGATTTGGCATTAAATAACCTACAATGGTTGATATGCCATAAAACCAAACCAAACCAAATCCTATATATTTAATAGATATGTATAAAGAGGATTTGGCATTAAATAAACTACAATGGTTGATATGCCATAAAACCCAACCAAACAAAATCATATATATTTAATAGATATGTATAAAGAGGATTTGGCATTAAATAACCTACAATGGTTGATATGCCATAAAACCCAACCAAACCAAATTATATATATTTAATATATATGTATAAAGTGGTTTTGGCATTAAATAACCTACAATGGTTGATATGCCATAAAACCCAACCAAACCAACTCCTATATATTTAATATATATGTATAAAGAGGATTTGGCATGAAATAACCTACAAGGGTTGATATGTCACAAAAGCAAACCCATAAATGTGTCCCGGCCATGTGCCCCTGCTCCGGGTCAGAGTTGGGAGTAATGGCAATGCAGGGGTTTCTGTACACTTTCCAATGCTTCAGAATTGGAACCTTACTTGATGGGACTTCAAAACAACGCTCTTACCACTTAGTTACACCAGTAGGTTTTATTAAAGCCGAAGAGCGACTTGTTATTCATATATTGATAAAAATGGAGCCATTTCATTATTTACTGTTCCTATAAATAATAGAGTATCGATTCAACAACTCTTACGCCTACGAACTGAACAAATTCTTTCTAATATTTGTAGATATGTTAACATTCTGTTCTTATTATTGATTTTATGGGTGACTTCATAGTTATTAAAGCCAGAAGAATAAGACTGCATTTTGTTTTATCTCTTTACTTCTGTTTGCCTTTAATTATCAGTGTATTTACTAGAGGGTTCTGAAAAGTTCTCTGCCTAACCAAGCGTTTATAAATAATTTTGTGTCTACTGAAGAAAAATGATAGCATTTGTCTCAAACATCGAACCCGTATTTCTCGTTGGTTTGGTTTTATGGCATATCAATCATTGTTGGTTATTTAATGCCAAATCTTTTTTTTTTTACATATAGAAGGAAGTTACTTACCAAGTGTACAGAAACTCACTAAAAAGCGAGCGGATAGAGAACGCTCCTTTAGCCATTCTTATTTCCACCGAGCAGTTTTAAATCCATGCTTGTTTTGGGGTCATCAGGAGAGAATGTGCACCGTTTTAGGGCCTTCCTCTCGACGGTTTTATTTGCACATCGGCCCCCTCACTGATATGAGGCCCCATTAAAGCATCCTATCCAATCAACGTCTAACTGCGAAATGTAAATTTTCAAATCTGCTTGCGTACTTAGAATGTTGTTGAATATAGGATTTGTAAACACATTTTGTAGATACACACAGTTAAATGATCAAACAGTTCCATTTCTAACAATTCAATTTAGCATAAGTCAACAAAATTAAACGGTTCCAAGTAGTTCTATGTATTACTAACCGTTCAATGAAACCATATTTACCAACCCCTCCGCACGGGCAGGATATGACACAAGGTCAATTTTTAAGCGGAGTTTAACAGGTTTGAATTCAGAGTTTTCCTTCTCCTAGACTAGTTACCTCACTAAGGCTGAAGAACCTAGTCTGCCCTACTATTTACCCATAGCTGGAGGGAGAATAATTGGATTCATACCTTTCCCAAGGATATTAGTGCTATGTGAAATGCAATCATTCTCGTCCAGGATTTGAACTCGTGTCACCGTGTCCATTTCCTACGACGATAATCATTACACCACAGGCACCTCCTAACCATTCAAGTAAACATTAGTCATTTGTTCCCATACAGTTAAATGATTAAACAGTTCTATTTCAAGCAATTCATTTTATCATGTCATTTGTTTGCACTCAGTTTAAATGTCAAACAGATGTATTTGACCAATAGATAGGGCCCTCTCAGGTGTTACCTCTCCGGGCCTGAGTGAACCTGGGAAAGTTGGCAATGAAGGAGTACTCCGCATTCCCCAAACCTCCAGCATTACTGGAACCTCACCATCCGATTGTTTAGTGTCATATCCAGGACACGCGTTCGGGACGGGGTCTTACCCCTCCGCAGAGATGCAGTTGGTGTAGTCTACAATCCCAGCCGACAGGGATAGCGTTTCTCATTGATATTTATCCTTAATTTACCAAATAAAAAAAGCGAATATTTATAATATTCGACTATTTAAATCATTTTATGAGCTAAAACGTATACATACCTTTATTCAATGGATAAAATTGTTGGTTTAAGATCGGAATAGTTGTCTTACGGGGATAGCGTTATTTTGGGGAAATTATGCGTTACGAGTTATATATTGCAGCAGAGGATTCTTTCGAATACTGTGATAAAAGGTTAATGCAGATAAAAATCCAAAATAAAATGAGCTAAATAAATAACAAGAGGTTGAGTTGAACCGGTGTTATCTTTTTATGTATCATTTTAGCTGTAAGCAATAATTTACAAATTAGATTTTTGTGTTTGCATTAATTTTTGTCTCTGTACAATGTAAAAGCACCAACTATACGGCCACCTGCCTCCCATCACGAAAATTATCCAAGTTAGACGAACCAGGCACGCAGGACACTGCTGGAGGAGCAGAGACGAGCTCATAAGTGATGTACTCCTATGGACCCCCACTTATGGCCGAGCAAAAGCAGGACGACCAGCTCGAACATATATACAGCTGCTATGTGAAGATACAGGATGTAGTCCAGAAGATCTGCCGGAGGCAATGAACGATAGGGAAAAGTGGCGAGAGAGGGTCAGGGATATCCGTGCGGGCGGCACGACATGATGATGATGATGACATTGTAAGCAAACATTTTTAGCATTTTATTAAATTGTTTACTTGCGTGTCAGTCCCGACTTCCCTTGACAATAAAACTTTGTTATCCTCGTTGAATTCGAGAACTGATATTCTTTGGTTTGGTGGCCAGAGAATCTAAGGCCTGGGTCTGTCCTCTTTGACTGATGGACAGCAACTGACGAGGACGAGTGATCTGGAATATTCCGATCCAACAGCTTTTGTCGGCAAAATAGGGTAAAATTATTTTTGGAAATTATTACACTCTTGAATCTTGTTCTATTTTTAGATTTGGTGAAACATTTGGGTTAGGGATCGTTACACTTAAAATTGTTTTCCAATCAATTGTATTCGATTGGAATGATTACTCAAAGCCATATAAAGGTTTTTAGAATTATTTGTATTTGATAGGAATACTTGAAATCACAATTTGAACTTAAAACCATGAAATTGTTTGGCTTGTAAATTATTCATATTAGATAGGAATACTTGAAACCATAATTTTGTACAAACTATTTGTATTTGATTGGAAAAATTACTTGAAACCATACATTTTATAAATGATTTGTCGACACATAGTTTACCCGTGGTGTAATGGTTATCCTCGTAGGGACTGGACACGGCGACACGAGTTCAAATCCTGGACGAGAATGATTGCATTTCACATAGCACTAATACCCTTGGGAAAGGTATGAATCCAATTATTCTCCCTCCAGCTATGGGTAAATAGTTGGGCAGACTGGGTTCTTCAGCCTTAGTGGGGCAACTAGTCTTGGAGAAGGAAAACTCTGAATCCAAACCTGTTAAACTCCGCTTAAAATTGACCTTGTGTCATATCCTGCCCGAGCGGAGGGGTTGGGTAAATAGGATAGTTTGAAGAAAATTTTTTAAACAAGCCAGTGCTCATTTGTTTGCGCACAGTTAAATGGTTATACACATGGATTGCTCGTCAAAAGTTTGTTGGTAATTTTATTTCCCAATGAGTTAGAGGTAACTGGCTTGCATACAAGTATTACTATTGTTTGCACACAGTTAAATGATTCCAAATATTCTAATACGAATAGTTCTATTAAATATTAATCATTTGTTTGCGCTCACTTAAATGGTTTCAAGTATGGCTATGTAACACTAACAATTTAATTTAGGCACACAGTTAAAGAGTTTCAAGTATTGCTAATCAACACTAATAATTCTATGCAACAATATTTATTCATTAGCACACATTTAAATATTTTCACGTATTGCTATGTTTAATTGAACATCAGTCATTTCTTTACATACAGTTAAGTGATCAATGTTCAATTTCTAACAGTTGGATTTAACGTAAGTCATTTGTTTGCACTCAGTTTAAATATCAAACACTTCTATTTGACCCATAGATAGGACTCTATCAAGTGCTATCACTCCGGGTCAAATTGGATTAGGAAGCAATGGCAATGAAGGGGCACTCCATATTACCCTAATCTCCAAGGCTGGAGCCTCGTCTTCAGGTGGTCTAATGTCATATCCAGAAAACTCCTTGCGAAGTGGAGGTCTTACTCCTCTGCAGAGATGCACTTGGTGTATTCTACAGGCCAGCTTAGGTGGAGGTGCCTGTGGTGTAATGGTTATCGTTGTAGGAAATGGACACGGCGATACGAGTTCAAAACCCTGGCCGAGACTGATTGCCTTTCACATAGCACTAATACCCTTGGGAAAGGTATGAATCTAATTATTCTCGCCCCAGTTATGGGTAAATAGTAGGACAGACTGGGTTCTTCGGCCTTGGTGTAGCTCAGTATACACATAGGTGATCACTTAATCATAAAGGTATCTTGTCCAGTCGGCTGAGGCTATAGAATACACCGACTGCTTTTCTGCAAAGAGGTAAGATCTCACCCCCAACGAATGTTCTGGATATGACGCTAAACAATCTGATAGTGAGGTTACTATCTATGGGTAAAATAGAACTGAACTGTGTAATTATGCTAAACTGAACTGTTTGAAATAGAACTGTTTTTGACGTTGAAACTGTGTGCAAACAAAAATTACCCTCTTACTCAAATGAATTGTTTGAAGTAGAACTGTTTCTGTGTATAACAATGGACTTGGCATTAAATAACCTACAATAGTTGATGTGCCATAAAACCTAACCAATTAACCAACCATCAAACGAAATAAACAAAAGTATTACAAGCAATCTTGGGCTTGTGAGAGCCAGAGTTATCAAAGATTTGTAAATAATTTAAAAAAAAGAAAGTAAGAAGTTAAGCAATAATGAGCCTGCTTCGTACTTAGATGGGTGATAAATTTGTAACTGCAGGTGCTGTATTTGTCTTCCGGCCCACCAACCGACGAGTATGGCACAAGGCCTTTTTAAGATTGGTTCGGGCGCAGGGCCGTAGCCCATACGCGCCCGGCATTTTCAAAAATGATGGGCGCCTCAGGCGCCAGTCGATAAACCTAACCCCCTCCAAAGAGGGTTAAAGCCTGGAGGATCCTCCCTGAGGCCAGAAGTATCTCCAGCGATGAGGCACACCCGACTAGAACCGTGCAGTGCACAACACGGCCAGCCGAAGTGTGACCCAACAACTGGAGAGGCGCACCAACGCTGATTGGTACTGCAACCAAATTGAGAACTAAGTGCCAGATTAAACAAAACTTAGTAACAACAATTACAAAAAAGAATTACAATCAGATCATGCTGGTCACCGATGTTAAGCAACAACTGGGCGGCTCAATTTTCATATGGGTGACCGCGTTATAATCGTAACTACTATAAACAATGTGAGGCCAATGTGAGCCAGAATAAGGAAAACAGTACGAGCTAAGTAGCCTGTACGCACGTATGTATATATGTATTCCAGTCTGTTCATATTGATCAGTGAGGACGTACTCGTGGTGTAGTGGATGCGACACCATAGTAAGCGTGTCAGAACTTCAGTTATTACATTCACTTTTGGACTAATACACTTGGAAAAGGCACGAACATAATCTGATCAAATCTATCAATCCTAATCTGTTCATATCTATCTATCCTAGTCCGTTCATATCTATCTATCCTAGTCCGTTCATATCTATCAATCCTAGTCTGTTCATATCTATCTATCCTAGTCCGTTCATATCTATCAATCCTAGTCTGTTCATATCTATCAATCCTAGTCTGTTCATATCTATCAATCCTTGTCCGTTCATATCTATCAATCCTAGTCTGTTCATATCTATCAATCCTTGTCCGTTCATATCTATCTATCCTAGTCCGTTCATATCTATCAATCCTAGTCTGTTCATATCTATCAATCCTAGTCTGTTCATATCTATCAATCCTTGTCCGTTCATATCTATCAATCCTAGTCTGTTCATATCTATCAATCCTTGTCCGTTCATATCTATCTATCCTAGTCCGTTCATATCTATCAATCCTAGTCTGTTCATATCTATCAATCCTAGTCCGTTCATATCTATCTATCCTAGTCCGTTCATATCTATCAATCCTAGTCCGTTCATATCTATCAATCCTAGTCTGTTCATATCTATCAATCCTAGTCTGTTCATATCTATCAATCCTAGTCTGTTCATATCTATCAATCCTTGTCCGTTCATATCTATCTATCCTAGTCCGTTCATATCTATCAATCCTAGTCTGTTCATATCTATCAATCTTTGTCCGTTCATATCTATCTATCCTAGTCCGTTCATATCTATCAATCCTAGTGTGTTCATATCTATCAATCCTAGTCTGTTCATATCTATCAATCCTTGTCCGTTCATATCTATCTATCCTAGTCCGTTCATATCTATCAATCCTAGTCTGTTCATATCTATCAATCCTTGTCCGTTCATATCTATCTATCCTAGTCCGTTCATATCTATCAATCCTAGTCTGTTCATATCTATCAATCCTTGTCCGTTCATATCTATCAATCCTAGTCTGTTTATATCTATCAATCCTTGTCCGTTCATATCTATCAATCCTAGTCCGTTCATATCTATCAATCCTAGTCTGTTCATATCTATCAATCCTTGTCCGTTCATATCTATCAATCCTAGTCTGTTCATATCTATCAATCCTTGTCCGTTCATATCTATCAATCCTTGTCCGTTCATATCTATCAATCCTTGTCCGTTCATATCTATCAATCCTTGTCCGTTCATATCTATCAATCCTAGTCTGTTTATATCTATCAATCCTTGTCCGTTCATATCTATCAATCCTTGTCCGTTCATATCTATCAATCCTTGTCCGTTCATATCAATCCTAATCAGTTCAAATTAAAAAAAAAAACGAGTTTAATAATAATAATAAATTAACCTGAAAGTTCAACTCTAAACCTTTTAGTCTCAATTTCCCGGGTTTATTTTCATTCTCGACACATTTATAAAAGAAATTCAGGTTCGTGAATAAATGGCTATTATATATTAACCTAGATATCACTTGATATTTTTTATTGCAAGTTATTTGTGTGGTTTCGTTTTTTCATTTCCTCCATTGATTTTTGCTAACAATTGATTGATAAAAATATAAAAAAATCTTCACAGATGACCGGCAATTCTCCATATCGATTGTCCAGTATCGATCTGAGGTAATTTGTGTAAGGTTCAATAAATTCTGTTTCCTCAATCGCCAAGTCTCCAATAATTCCTATTGATCCACATCCGTTGGGAAACGGCCTATCCAATATACATGTCCGTTCGGAATTTGCTTCAACTATTTCGGGACTTTAACGATAATGTTAGATCATATTCATGCATATATAGATATGGAAAAGTTCCCTTGGCGTAGTGGCTTACATGCTGAACTGCAACTTCGTAGTAAGCGGGTTCGAACTTCAGTCGGGCTATTACTTTCTCTTTCGGACAAATACCCTTAAAAAAAAGTTTGAACACCCTTACCCACCTCAGCTCTTGGTTAACTAGTAACACTGCTGTTTTTCTACAAGCATGAATTTGGTATTAAGTAACCCACGAAGGTTGATATACCATTAAACAAAAAACCTATGCATAAATACTAGTTGATGCAATCGCACCTGAAAAACTATTCGACCAAGTAGCCCTATCGATTGATATCGAGCAGTTTTTTAATACCTTGTCTCCACGTACACCTCTTTTTTCCTCTCTGACAACATTCATATATATATATATATATATATATATATATATATATATTAATGTTGCCGACGTGGTACGCTTGTTAGCCGAGCGGTCTGATACTAAATCTAACGTAAAGTTGGGCAGGTTTCGAACCCAGCTTCAAGCGTACTACGTGTCTAGCCACACTGAAGAGTTGTGATACAACGAAACAGTCTGTCTATGGATGACTATATATATATATATATATACTGACCCTTCGGCATGAGCAGGATATGAACAAGGTCAATTTTTTAAACGGAGTTTAACAGGTTTGGTGTCAATGTTTTTCCTTCTCCAAGGCTAGTTGCCTTACCGAGGTTTAAAGAACCGAATCTGCCCTACTATTTACCTATCACCGAAAGAGAATAATTCGATACATATGCTTCTTGAGGCTGTTAGCACTATGTGAAATGCAAGCAGTTTCATCCAGGATTTGAACTCGGGTGTCCATTTTCTGCCTTGATAACTGTTACACTACGAGCGCCTCCACACACACACACACACACACACACACACATATATATATATATATATAGTTAGCCCCATTAGTACACTCTACGACATTGAAACTCTATAACCAAAAGTATGAATACTTATCAGTATAAAATTATCAACATCCCTCATTTATATATTTCTGCAATTTTATTTGTGGTTTCAGAGGTTCAATAGTGTAGATATGGGTCGCAAATAATGCAGAATGATATCCGTATGATATTTCTCTGGAAATATTAGAATCTTGATATCTTTCGTTTAGAAGAAAATTATTCTTTTATTAAAAAAAACTTTGTAGGAGTATACGTATTCATGGATGCCCTTCATTGTTTCAGATATGTTTAAATCTAAAAAAAAAAAAAAAGGAAAAAAAAACAAAAAAACAGCAAAACGCACACACACACACACACACACACACACGCACACACACACATATATATATATATATATATATATATATATAAAGCAAACTGTAAAAATTGAAAGAAAAATGTTCACTTCTTGGTTGCGACGAGAACTTTTCAGCTTCTGCTATGATTATTGATGGAATTTATTGGATGTGATGGTTAAGAGCACGTAGGGAATGAAATTGTTAAATTGGGTTCTAATTTTAGCTGTAGCAGCTTATGAAACAGGCATGAATCCATTTTTACTTGTATTAAATATTTTGAAAAATTGTCCCATCGGGAGATATAATAACATTGACGAAGATAGTAGCTGACCAATGACTTGGTTAAACCACTCTCCTATAATTACCGCCTTGACAGTAATACGTAAATAAAAAAAAATGTTACACCTTTTTGCATTTCACATAGCACTAATATCCTTGGGAAAGGTATGAATCCAATTATTCTCGCCCCAGCTATTGGTAAATGGTAGGACAGACTGGATTCTTTGGCCTTGGTGTGGCAACTAGTCTAGGACAAGGAAAACTCTGAATTCAAACCTGTTAAACTCCGCTTAAATTTGACCTTGTATCATATCCTGCCTGAGCGGAGGGGTTGGGTAAATATGGTAAATATGGAATAGGCTAGCTCAGTATTCACACGGGTGACCACTTAATCATAAAGGTATCTTGCCCAGTCGGCTGGGGCTATAGAATACACCGACTGCTTTTCTGCAAAGAGGTAAGATCTCACCCCTAACGAATATTCTGGATATGACACCTATTGAAATCCATGACAGAAGCCAGAATGACAAGTTTGTGGGAGACTCGGCATAATGTGACAAGCAACAGCAGAATTTTCTAAGGATGTGGATCGTTGTTGTGCTGATTCAAGGTTCATACGAGGTTCACATGCGACATATCTCTTTCTATGTTTTATTTATATGTTTATGGGTCTCTCATAATGATCGTCAGCTCCCATCTTCTCACCTTACTTCACTTTGTTCTTCACTTCAATTCTTTTCCAGTCGGTCGTCTTGTCACCTCGGATGCCGTCTTCGTGTTGCCATCTTTGTTCTTATTCGTTGATGAGGAATGACAACGTGACAATAATTTTATGCACATATTATACCTTTTATTTCTTAAAGACTTTTCTCTTTATCACCCGTTGTGGCCTAAACAGGGAATCAGTAAGAGTATGATGAACCATTTAACTTCTCGCGTTGAAGGCTTCTTTCTTTCTTTCATTCTTTCATGACATATCAACCTTCGTGGGTTATTTAACGCCAAAACCATCCTTGTAGAAGAACAGCAATGGTGATATTTAACCCATAGTTTCCCCTAGGGTGTTAGTCCAAAAGTAAACGTTATAGCGCAACTGGGGTTCGAACTCGCTTACTTCAAGGCTGCAGTCATTATACCACCGAGACTTCCTTTGAGAGTTTCTCACTAACTAATTTATAACTTCAAGACTATTTTGGTCCCCCAACTGAAATCATTTAATAAGAACCGTGGTCTCAGATTGACCTCGAGTTCAAGGGTTATCCATCATACTGGTTGACACGGTTGTATTTTTCTACTCAGGACTTTATTTGAATGCTCCTCTACCTGTCAAAAATACATCTTTAAGATCTATTATTTAACACAAATTTATTTAACATAGAAAAAGCATCATATACAGTATACCTCGGGTTATGTCGTTTCGAGTTAAGTCGTTCTCGATTATACGTCGTTTGTCAAAAAATATATGGAAAAATAAAAATTCAGTTTAAGTCAATTTATTTGACTTTACGTCTGTCCACCACAAAGTCGTAATATCTCAAGAAAAGTTTTAAAAGCACATAAAATCATGTTACTGTGCAATAAATAAGAATAAAAGAATATAAAATCATATTAAAATATCATATTAAAATATCTACATTTATGTTACTGTGCAATAAATAAGAATAAAAGAATATAAAATCATATTAAAATATCATATTAAAATATCTACATTTATGTTACTGTGCAATAAATAAGAATAAAAGAATATAAAATCATATTAAAATATCATATTAAAATATCTACATTTATGTTACTGTGCAATAAATAAGAATAAAAGAATATAAAATCATATTAAAATATCATATTAAAATATCTACATTTATGTTACTGTGCAATAAATAAGAATAAAAGAATATAAAATCATATTAAAATATCATATTAAAATATCTACATTTATGTTACTGTGCAATAAATAAGAATAAAAGAATATAAAATCATATTAAAATATCATATTAAAATATCTACATTTATGTTACTGTGCAATAAATAAGAATAAAAGAATATAAAATCATATTAAAATATCATATTAAAATTATATTAGCTTAATATTGGCTGTGGTGCTTACGATCCACAGCCATCTACATTCACGATGTAAATAAACAAACTGAATGTAAATATTGGTAAATTCAACATAAATTAGTTTATTTTTTCTATTGCAAAATAATTTTAATAACTGTATTTGTTATTTAACCTTACAAAATCATTTTATTTTATAATGTCTTTGAGTAAACTACATTCACAAATAAAGAGTTCATGATGTACTGTAAAGATCGCCAAATTGTAAACATCTACATTTACAAGTACGTACGTATATTTGTAAATTTAGATTATGTCTTTCTGTACTATATTAAAAACTAAAATTTATTTGTTTGTGCGTTTAAAATAGATTCTTAATGACAACAAATTATTAAAAATGCACTTATAGATAAAATACAGAACTGGGAATGGTTATTTGTTGTTTAGCTTAGTGGCAAGTAAAATTGAAGACATGAATTCGACTTAAGTCGTTTTTCGATTGAATTCGCCTCTCCTAGAACGAATTACCGACGTAAGGTGAGGTATACTTGTTATTATAACATTTACTTACAAAAAGAGAGAAGAAAGAAGAAAACCAAATATGAAAAATCAATTATTGTACAGTAAAAATCAGAAAGATAAAACAAACCCAAAAAATAAAACATAGTTAAGCACTATACACTGACTATACATACAACTGGAAATATTACATAATAATTTGGGGGGGGGTTATCCGTGGTTTGAGTGTGGGTCATGGTTATCAACACGAGACTAGCAAAGGCTTGGACAACTCTCTGTAGGCTATCGGTCATATGGAAGTCAGACCTGACCGATAAAATGAAGTGCAGTTTCTTCCAATCAGCGATGGACGGAGAAACGGCTTGACGGCAACTACACAAGAATGCTGCGAGCAATATTGAACAAGTCCTGGACACAGCACCCCACAAAGCAGCAGCTATACGGCCACCTACTACCCATCACGAAAACTATCAAAATTAGACGAACCAGACACGCAGGACACTGCTGGAGAAGTAGGGACGAGCTCATAAGTGATGTACTCCTGTGGACCCCTTCACATGGACGAGTAAAGGCAGGACGTCCAGCTCGAACCTATATATAGCAGCTCTGTGCCGATACGGGATGTAACCCTGAGGATCTGCCAAAAGCAATGGACGATAGAGAGGTATGGCGAGAGAGGGTCAGGAATATCCGTGCTGATAGCGTGACATGATGATAATGATGATTTTCTGTGGGGTAACATGCTGGACTATGACATCGTAAAAAGTGAGTTCGAATTCTAGTCGTGGCATTACATTCACTTTCGAACTAATATTCTCAAGAAAGATATATAGAATTCAATGTGGTGTTAATTCGTGGATAACACCCTATTTCTTATAACGCAATAGATTATCCCAAAGAGAGTAACCTAAAACAGAATATTCGGTAGGAAATAGAACAAGTCAATATAATAAGACATTAAATTGTACACAATACGAGTGTGGAACTAAGTTTCCGTCCCATGTTATAAAAGAGTCACAAGCGTTCAAAGGAACAAACAGAAAAGTCCATACATAAAAAAGGGTGGATACTACTTACTCTTCTTAGGTCTGGAATATAAAGAGGGAGGCCCCTTGTACTTGCTGCTAAGGAATGAACCACCACGTCTGCTCTTCTCAAATTCTGTTCGTGAAAGAGACAGATTCCTCGTTTCTCCTTGTCACGCGACCAAAAAGGAGTCGTGACGGGGGAGAGTTTCTCGAACATTGTGACAAGGGGGACCACACCGTTTAGTCTCCCCAAAACGTATTAAAACCCTTACTAAACCAGCTATGGGTTAAATAGTACCACCACAACCGTTCCTATAGAAGGATATCTTTGTCATTAAATTGATATTTCATCAAACAAAGAAACCAAACCAAACCAATAATAATTTTGAACATCAGAGTATGTATTTAGCCGACTTCTCCCGAGTCAGATTTGTTATGTAGTTATTTTATTATGAGGGTGGAGGGACCACACACAAACCAGAACTCATGCATGGCCATTACATAAAACGCTTTTGGTGCAATAGTTATCGTCGTAGAAAATGAACACGGCGACACGAGTTCAAATCCTGGACGAGACTGGTTGCATTTCACATTGCACTAATACCACTGAGATTGTAACCCAGTCTCCCGGACCCCTGGCGAACAACCTAACCATCATGCCAATGGGCAGAAGTAATAGAACAACTAAATAAAGAAAAAATCAGAATGCTCGAAGAAATGAAAACCTATAAATACGTGGTACCTTCAATAAGTTTCCAGACTTTTTTTTGTACAAGTATTTCAAATTGTCGTAGACTCTTGAAAATTCACAATGTTATTGCTATAAATCTTATGAGATAACTGACCAATTTTTATGATTTCAGGTTCAAATGAACAGCTACAGCAGCAATTGGAATACACCCTACTGATTGTCACAGCTGGGGAATTTCAAAAATGCAATCCGGACGTGATGACACTTTAGAAGAACGAAATGTTATAAAATTCTGTTTTAAACTTGTAAAAAAATGCCACAGAAACGTATAGAATGCTTCAGACTGTTTTTGGAGCATCTTGCATGAATCGAGCATCAGTTTTTGAGTGGCACAAGAGATTCAAGGTAAGCAGGGAGTCTGTGAGGGATGATAAGAGGTGTGGGAGGAGTAAGGAAGTCAATACACCACAGTTGATTGGCCATGGGGTTAGGGTTAGGGTTACTACGTTGAGGTTTTAAGGGAGTTCAGGAAGAGATTCCATCGGAAGAGGCCAGCTCTCTTCAAATCGGGTCAGTGGTATTTCTACCAGGACAATGCACCAGTCCACAACTCCATCCTTGTCATAGACTATTTGACTAAGATGGGCATCAAGACAGTTCCTCAGCCTCCCTATAGTCAGATATTGCTCCCTGTGACTTTTGCTTATTCCCTAAGCTCAGAGGCTGTCGTTATGATGAATTAAAAACACATTTATCGCTTATATTTCTTATATCATCAATCTATGATATTTACATTATTTTGAAATATTTTAGAAAAATATTTTTAATATCAAAGTGAATAGCACTGAGATTTACCAGTTGTTAAAAATTCATTTCAGTTTTTTTTTATTCCGAAGCAATAGAAGTAAGTAAAGTAAGTAAAGTTAGCGGACCGTAGTCGAGGGTACCCGAAGGCTCCCTTTTCGATAGCTACTACACCAAGGTGTAGGGGAGGGCGCTACTCCATTCCCAGGATTGCTCCACTTTACCCTTGAACCGTACCTTATAATGCTGAGTGTTAAGCAAGGTGGTATCAAGTACCATTTTTAAAGTCTTTGGTATGACTCGACCTGGGATTGAACCCAGGTCTCCCGGGCCATTGGCGAACACTCTAACCGCTGGGCCAATGTCCCGGTAAAATAAAAGTACCTATACGAAAAAAATCTGGAAACTTATATAATGATCCTCGTACTTGGGTATAATGGAAGTGGACATCATCAAACAAGCGGACATGAAAAAAAAATTAAAAAAGAATACCTAAAGGAGAACGAGAAAACTCGAATAAATACGTAGCAGAAATTTCGTCGTAGGGATAAATGCCTGGGCTGTCTCCTCCTAAGATATTTGGGACCATTCTTAAAGTGGACCACAGAAGAATTCCAACAAATGGGCCAGACAACAATAAAACTCATAGCGATGCATAAGAGATGAGGTAGACAGACTGTATGTGTCAAGAAAAGAAGGAGGAAGAGGATTCGCCAGCATTCAAGATAGCATTCAAGAAGCATCGATACAAAGACAACATAAAAATGCGGAGGAAGACTGATTACAACAACTAGAAACAAGACGAACAAGCATCAACAAAACAAAAATAAGCAGAAAACAAAAATGGGAAGAAAAACAACTGTAAGGATATTTCAAGCAACAAATAAGCGAAAATTCACACGAGAAAACTTGGGCATGGCAACGAAAGGGAAACATTAAGAGAAAAACTGAATCTCTTCTGTTATCAGCACAAAACAACGTCATAAGGACTAACTATGTGAAAGCAAAAATAGACAAGACGCAATAAAATAGCAGATGCAGATTATGTGATGATAGAGACGAAATAATCAATCACATAATAAGCGAATGCAGTAAATTAACCTAATTGGGAATCGTTCAAGAAGTTTAAAGTTCACCATACGAATAAATGGTGTATGCACAACCCAGAATCCGTCATAGAAAATGAGACACACAAAATTCTTGGAGATTTTGAGATAAAAACGGATTATCTAATCTCGGCCAGACGACTAAATCTAGTGATAGTCAAAAAAAAAAAAAAAAAAAAAAGAAAAAAAAAGGACAAAAATACAGAAAAAAAGAAAACCTGATGAATAGTGGACTTTGCCGATCCGGCTGATCACAGTTTAAAATTAAGAGAAAGCGAAAAGAGAGATAAATACTTAGACCTTGCTAAAGGATAGAAAAACTATGGAACATGAAAGTATCGGTGATACCAATTGCAATTGGCGCGCTCGGTACAGTCATCAAATGACTGGTACAGGGACTGGAAGACTTGGAAATTAGAGGACGAGTGGAGACCATCCAAATTACAGCATTACTGAGATTGGCCAGAATACTGAGAAGAGTCCTGAAGACTTGAGGAAACTTGCTGTTACTCAAGACTCCACGTTGTATAGCCATGACCACTATACATACACATATGCAGATGCGTGCAGAATCATAACGACGACACAATAAAAACGAGCGACACAGTTCTTTAGAAAAATATACCTCTCACTTTATTTGAAAGGGTTCGAAAGGGTTACAAAAGGTTTTACTGTGAGAGGGAGTTAGAGACCGAACAGAATTGCAACATATTGACCCCCACCCTTATGGCCATAACAGCGTTTCTTTTCCGTTCTCCTGGGCTACTCAACCGGGGGCCTGGGAGCCTGGGGGCTCAGCCTCTCTGGGACATGTTCCTCATTCCAGCATCTTTTCTCCAACTGGTCTGTTCCCCAACAGACTGAACTTCCTGTGCACCGAGTTATATAATTGTTCAACGTCCAGCTTCTTGTGGGCGTCACGAATCGCATTCAATTCAACCCGTCCACGGTCAATGTTATATCCTGATATTCCTCGACCGGATGCACCTGTTATTTACACAGGTGCATTTCCTATTTTGACAGCTTGGCCGGGGTCAATATGTTACATCCAGTGGAAGACCATAAGCTCAAATGAGTCAAATAATAATAATAATAATAATAAACCGAAAGCCAAAAAGAAAACCATAAACAAAGAAGAAAACAAAAAGAAAAGCAGAAAAAGAAAAAGAGACAAGTATATAAACTTTGGCAAAGAAATGAAAAAAAACAAAACAAACAAAAACAAAACCCCCAACAAACTAGGGGATAAGAACGTGAGGAGGTGCCCGTAGTGTAATGGTTATCGTCGTAGGAAATGGACACGGCGACACGAGTTCAAATCCTGAACGAGACTGATTGCATTTCACATAGTACTAATACCCTTGGGAAAGGTATGAATCCAATTATTCTGCCTCCAGCTATGGGTAAATAGTCGGGCAGACTAGGTTCTTCAGCCTTGGTGAGGCAACTAGTCTAGGAGAAGGAAAACTGAATTCAAACCTGTTAAACTCCGCTTAAAAATTGACCTTGTGTCTTATCCTGCCCGAGCGGAGGGGTTGGGTAAATATGGATAAGAACGTGACGGTGATACCAGTTGCAATTGGTGCAGGGAGTGGGAAAAGTTAGAAATCAGAGGATGAGCAGAGGTCATCCAAACTATGGCATTGTTGATATCGGCAAGAATACTGAGAAGAGTTCTGGAGACTTGAGAAGACTTGCTGTCACTTAGTCTCCAGTGAAAGACCATGAGTTTGCACTTGTGTGAAAAACGCGCAACGAGTCAAGTATTAATACTCATTATTGTTCGGTAGAATTTTGTATTTTATTGAAGTTAGAACTTCCGGGTACTCATTGACTTGCATTACTGTACATAAAATTAATTGATAATATATAGGAGAATTAGTCACCCTTTTAATCTATAAAAGCCAAGGGATGATTCTCACGGGTAGTACCTATATATATATATATCATCGACACGAGGTTAACGAAAGCATGGACAGCTATCAATAGGCTATCGATTATATGGAAATCAGACCTAACCGATAAAATGAAACGCAGTCGCATCGATACTGCTATATGGATGCACTACATGGACCCTAACAAAACGGCTGGAGAAGAAGGTAGACGGCAATTATACAAGAATGCTGCGAGCAATCTTGAACAAGTCCTGGTGGCAGCACCCCACAAGACACCAACTGTACGGCCACCTGCCTCCTATCAGGAAAACTATTCAAGTTAGACGAACTAGATATGCAGGACACTGCTGGAGAAGCAGGGACGAACTCATAAGTGATGTACTCTAGTGGACCCCCACACATGGCCGTGCAAAAGCAGGACGACCAGCACGAACATACATTCAGCAACTATGTGAGGATACGGGATGTTGTCCTGAAGACCTGCCTGAGGCGATGAACAATAGGGAAAAGTGGCGTGAGAGGGTCAGGGATATTCGTGCTACCAGCACGACATGATGATGATTCTGATATATATATATATATATATATATATATATATATATATATATATATATATATATATATATTAAAGACAGACACCTGGATAAGCGTTGTACATAGTCAGGTGCAGACATGCGCACATACATGCGCACGGTGATAAAATACTGACGGGTCCGGATGTGATTGTTTAGGCAAGATGTCCATCTAACCTGGTTTTTTCATCCTCTTCTACATCAAAACGTCACTCGTATATCATTTGTCAACACAAGTCAACGACAATCAGGCAAACACAACCAAGAGACAGTGTTCCTGGCTACTGTTTTCTTTATTTCCACTGTTACGTTTTCCGTGGGAAGTCACCTAAAAGGATATAAAGCGCGCATGCGCATTCGGCAATGATAACTCTGACGAGAATTTAAACTACAGAATGTCGTTTGTAATATATTTGTCAGTTAATTCGAGCATCATTTACTGTCTTACACACGCACACACACACGCGCGCACACACACACACACACACACACACACACACACACACACACACACACACACACACACACACACACACACACACACAGAGTAAATGTATATATGAAAGTATATATGGAAGGGAGGGTAAGTGTATTGATGGCAGGACAAAGAGAGACAGGTGGACCAGAGGTAATGTAATTTTCATCTTCCGCCTTCTATTCTTAATTCCTTTGTATCTTAGCGCTTTTCGGCACCATATTTGCGGCAAATTATGTAAATTAGTTTGGGAGTAAATAAAGCAACAAAAATTTATCTAAGTGTCGACATTTAGAAACGACCTCAATCCTTTGAGTATTTTGCTGGCAGTTTATATATATATATATATATATATATATATATATATATATATAAGTGATATATTCAAAGCACAAAATATAAAACAGAATCAGATTTATATTACGCAAAATTTGAGAAAACTATAAAAAAAATAATAGATTACTTAGACATCTTTATAAACAAGCACAATGGAAAGGTCAAAGTTATTGGATATTTAATGAGGAACAAACTATATATATATATATATATATATATATATATATATATATATGTATATATATATATATTGAGAGAGAGAGAGAGAGAGAGAGAGAGAGAGAAAGAAAGACAGAGAAACAGGGAATATCTGAGAGAGATAATTAGAGAAAGAAAGAGAGTACGTATGTGTGTGTGTGTAAGAGAAAAAAAAAAGAAAAAGAGAGAGTGTGTAAGAGGGAAAGAGATAGAGAGAGAAAGAGTGTGTGTGTGAGAGAGAGGGAGAGACAGAGTCAGAGACAGAGATCAAAAGGACGTAATAGGGAAAATAAGATACATATATATATATATTGAAAGAGACAGAGAGACAGACAGACTGACAGACAGACAGAGAACATCTGAGTGAGATAATTAGAGAAGAAAGAGTATGTTTGTGTGTTTGTGTCTGTGTAAGAGAGAAAAAAAGGAAAAAGAGAGTGTGTGGTAGGGAAAGATATATATATATATATATATATATATATAGAGAGAGAGAGAGATAGTGTGTGTGTGTATGTGTGTGTGTTTGAGAGAGAGACAGAGATCAAGAACACGTAAGAGGGAGAATAAGATATATATATATATATTAAGACAGAGAGAGAGAGAGAGAGAGAGAAAGTCGAAGACGACTGAGCTGCACACACAAGGGCCAAAGTGCGAATCTTCGGGGAAACCTCTTCTGCTTTAGATCAAAACCTTCCTGGTTATATAATATCTCGGACGTCCTTGCAAATTCTTTTGGTCAAACCTCAAGCCTGCCAGCTACGCAATGCACGTGATCAGGCTTCCTTCTAGCTTGCCACCCCGCAATTTACGCGGTATTTCAGCCGAGAACACTTGCATCCTGTTTACTATAGGTACCAGATGCATTTCTTGTTATTTTTGTTTCCAGTATCCAACTTCAACAGTTCTATTTCAAATAATTCAATTTAGCATAAGTCAACAAAGTTAAATGGTTCCAAGTATTGTTGTGTATCACTGACAATTCAATTAGACATCAATTATTTGTTTATTTTATTGTTTTATTTTGTTAAAGGATCAAACAGTTCTATTTCAAACAATTCAATTTAGCATAAGTCAACAAAGTTAAATGCTTCCAAGTATTGCTATGTATCACTAACAATTCAATTAAACATCAATCATTTGTTTACACACAATTAACTGATCAATTAATAGATCTATTTCAAACCATTCAGTTTAGCATCAGTCATTTGTTTGCACACAGTTTAAATGTCAAACACAGTTTAAATGTCTGACACTTCTATTTGACCCATGCATAGAACCCCATCAGGTGCTACCACTCCGAGTCAGAGTGGACTTGTGCAATGGTAATGAAGAGGTACTCCACATTTCCCCAAAGCTCCAGCATTTTTGGAGCCTCATTATCAGATTGTTTAATATCATATGCAGGATACTCATTGGGGGAGTCTTACCCCTCTGCAGAGATGCAGCCGATGTATTCAACAGCTTTCGCTGACAGAGACAGAATAATTTTGGATAGAATTATCAATGTTGGATAGCAATTCTTGAAACCTCTTAGTGTCCTGGGTATGATATTAAACTGAATGATGGTGAGGCTCCAGTCCAGAAGCTTTGGAGAATATGGAGTACCTCTTCATAGCCATTACTCGCAGGTCCACTCGAACCTGGAGTATCTGTTAGGGCTCCGTTTATGGGTCAAATAGAACAATTGAATCATTTACTAGACTTGAAATCATTATACAATTTACAGACATAATTAAATTTAAATTGAATTATTCCGGTCAAATCGTGCTTTGCTTATTTCTATCTTACACGAATAATTCTGAGAATTAATTTTTATTTATTGCGGACTTTTTATTCTCATCTTGGTAGTTTTTTGTGTTGTTTCTTCTTTCACTACGTTTCGGCCAAATTTCACCTCTGGCCTTCTTCAGGCGATTTACTGCGACCTCGGATAGGAATGATGAGTCTTGTAACCGTATCCCCAGTAATTACTGCCTTCCATAGTTGTTGTCTATCGCACCACGTTTTTGACCAAGTAAACCTCTGGCCGGCTTGGGTAGGAATTGAAACCGCTATCTTCTGACAATGCTCACCTGGAACCGTAGAGACTCAACCCCTCTATCCGCTGCACCACGGGCCCCGAAGGGCGATCAAGGATTTTTGTGTCTTATAAATCCTTATCTGGTCTTCCACAGTCGGGTCCGTACCGAATTTTTGTACTTGTCTTTAATTGGAATCATTTTGAGATGAGGCTTCTTAATCTGAGAATTAACTTTTATTTCTTGCAGACTTTTTGTCCTCATCTTAGTAGTTTTTTGTGTTGTTTCTTCTTTCACTACGATTCGGCCAAATTTCACCTCTGGCCTTCTTCAGGTGATTTTACCACGACCTCGGATAGGAATGATGAGTCTTGTAACCGTATCCCCAGTAATTACTGCCTTCCATAGTTGTTGTCTATCGCACCACGTTTTTGACCAAGTAAACCTCTGGCCGGCTTGGGTAGGATTTGAAACTGCTATCTTCTGACAATGCTCACCTGGAACCGTAGACACTCAACACCTCTATCCGCTGCGCCACGTGTTTTGTATCTCCTATTCGACTCAGTGTTTTCCTTATTTCTTGAGAAAAACGGAAAGTAATATTTATTCCTTGTGGGTATCGTAGAGTTTGATAGAGAAAGAATATTTCAAGAATGTGTTTTGCCTTGTTTGGAATTTGGTTTTAATGATAAATAGTTGATTGATTGGCTAGCTGGTTGGTTGGTTGGTTGGCTTGCTAGCTGGTTGGTTGGTTGGTTGTTTGGATGGTTGGTTGTTTGGCTTGCTGGTTGGCTTGGTTGGTCGGTTGATTAATTGGTTGTTGGTTGGGTGGGTTGTTTGGTTGGCTGTGTTGGTTGGTGGATTGGTTGGTTTGCTGATTGGCTGTTTGGTTGACTGAGTTGGTTGATTGGCTGCGTTGGTTGGTTGGTTGTTGGCTTGCTGTTGGTTTATTTGTTTGTTTAGTTGTTTGGTTGGCTGGGTTGGTTGGTTTGCTGCTGGGTTGGCAGGTTGGTCGATTGGTTGGCTGGGTTGATTGGTTGGCTGGTTTACTGGATTGGCTTGTCTTGTTTGGTTGATTTGCTGGCTGGCTGAGTTGGCTGGCTGGTTTGTTCGTTGGTTTGCTTGGTTAGTTGGTTAGTTGGTTGGCCAAGTTGGTTGGTTGATTGTTTGGCTGGTTGGCTAGTCGGTCGGTCGGCTACGTTGGTTCACTGATTAGTTGGCTGGTTTGTTTGTTGGTTGTTTGGTTAGTTGGCTGAGCTGGTTAGTTAGGTGGTTGAGTTAGTTTGTTGGGTTGTTAGTATTTTTATTGTTGGCTGGTTAATTTTACAACATGACAACCCGTTTTTCTGATTGAGTAGCGAATATCTTTATTCTAATTTCCATCTAGCATTTTCTTCATGTTTTATAAGCGTTCATGTGGTGCATCCATATAATAGTATGAAAAGAGCTTGTAAGAAATCCTGTTATATTCTAACAGAGGGATCAGAATTCAATATGATCGCTATGTGTATGTTGGCATCGCCTTTAGAGAAGTTACTGCCGAGGTATGTACATAAACATTGACTAATTTAAGAGGTTTGCTACTTATTGTTGGAGATGGTTCCTTTTTGTTTAGAGTACATGAACTTCATTTTATTTGCGTTGACGGAAAGGCCCATATGTCCTGCTGCTTGCTCTTGGGTAGGCTGAAGGGATTCGTTGCTAGATCATCTGCGTAGTCTGCGTCTGTTAAAATTTCTGTGGGAAGTCGTCAGGTTCTTGCCCTTTTTAATGTGAAACTATTCTTTTTTTTACATCTATTGACGTTCGAAGTACGTTGTCTTGGCAAAGATTGATTAGTTATAATTGTATTTCAACCTGTTAGGAGTTATTTTAAAGCAGAGATTGACTTTGAAATATATATATATATATATATATATATATATATATATATGTAAGTTGTAAGTTGTCCAACTATATATATATATATATATATTGTTGGTTATCACCCACCTTTTTCCCACTCAATGAACTAGTCCATAGGCCATATATAGCAGTAGCTACTAATACCAGGGCAGAGTAGAAGGTGACGAGCAGCTTCTTATAGGAATAGTATGAGAGGGTTGGAGACTGGAGATCGCACTAGATTGCCTTACTTGCTACCGTAATAACGGAAGCCAATACTATCGTTGGACTATATCTTTATTCTGTATTGACTAATCCTATGTTCTTGTCTACTAATAGTCTCTCTATTGTATATACTTTTTCCTGAGAATATCTCTCTATTTCCTCTCATAGCGTGGTTTGTCCTTTATTTAATATTACAAGTGTTCACTAACCAGAACGCAACATATATATATATATATACGTGTGTGTGTGTGTGTGTGTGTATATATATATATTTATATATGTGTGTGTGTATATATATATATACGTGTGTGTGTGTATATATATATATATACGTGTGTGTGTATATATATACGTGTATATGTGTATATATGTATATATACTTATATATACGTGTGTGTGTATATATATATGTGTGTTTGTGTATATATATATATACGTGTGTGTGTGTATGTGAGTGTGTATATATATGTATATATATACGTGTGTGTGTGTGTGTGTGTGAGTGTGTGTATATATATATATATATATATATATACACGTGTGTGTGTGTGTAATGGAGTCGAATCCGAAAATATAGAGAAAAATTTTGATTACAAAGTAATCAAAGCTGTTGAGATTTATCGAGAAACCAAGTTGACTTCGTTTTTAATTTCTCTCCTTCTACTGGGATTACCTTGTTATAAAATCTCTCTCTCTCTCTCTCTATATATATATATATATATATATATATACCTGATAAACCTTTTCGCATACGCTAGATTGACGATAGGTCTGGATTAAGATATCCGACTGTCATAAAATCACTTGGAATTTGATCCTAATTTGAACCATCTCACGTGTCTAGCCACACTGAAGAGTTTTAATACAGCAAAACACTCTGTGGATATATATATATATATATATATAATAGCAGTGTTGGTGGTCACTAAATCACTTTGTGGGTTTGTGTCGAACCAAGTGCAATATAATATGGCAAGTGCTCAATATCTAGGATAGAGCTATTATATAATAACAATAAAAAATAAATATATAATATATCTATATATTTAATGTCATGGAAGTTAGTCTGCGACCCCAGGGTTTCATGGCGGTTTTACAAAATAATAATCGGGCAATTAACAAAATGATTTTTGTTTTGTAAAAACTCCATGAAAGCCAGGGGTAGCAGATTAAATTCCATGTTATTAAATATATAAATCTATTATGTATTATATATATATATATATATATATATATGTATATTTTTTATCGTAACCAAATGCACTACAATTATAAATCCGATGAAAAAATAATGAAAACATTGATTCACAAAAACATACTCCCCACTGATCCTAATAAAAAAAATAAAACTTATTATATATTATAATAAGTTTAAAACCTCGAATTTGGTCATTAGAAATAACTCCTCTCCCTCGATTGGGGTGTTGCAAAAAACCAACGTTATATATAAATTTAAATGTCCCCTAGGAGATTGTATCTCTGATGATAATAATAATATATATGTTGGTTTAACCTCAATTACCCTGTCGAGGAGACTTACAATGCACCTTTCTGACACAAGTTCAATAGCTCAGCATTTAAAAAAACATTCATGCCCAACAACACAACTACGAAAAATTCTCACCGACAACACAACAATACTCGAACATCAAAATAATAAACAAAAACTTCAGATTCTCGAAGCACTATATATTAGAAACCTGCAACCAGCACTTAATAGAATTAATTTTCAAACCAGTGCTAACGTACTTAAATGTCTTTAGCTACTGGCACTATTTACAGAATTACATTTAAAAGCAAGCGCCATAATCTCCAACAGCAAAGACGTCCTTACACAGTAGTAATTTGCTAAAACTAAAGTTACATCACTTTTGTAACAGATTCCCCCATGATGCTGGCCAAAAGTCGGGCAGAAAGTACTAGGGATACATACAACTTTGGACAATACTTTAATCAGTTCCCCCCGAATACGATAAAAGTAATACGGGAATTCGAACGGATCCAAAAGAGAATATGTAGGCATAAAATGTCTATTATGTTTAATGAAATTTGCATATATATATGTGTGTGTGTGTGGGGGGGGTTTAATAGTATGTAATGTAGCTTGAGATGACATTGTAGGCGAGATCTTTTTGCGTTCTTCCCATTTCATATTAAAAGAAACGTGATTTGTGCGAACTTGTTTATATTTTAAGATGAGTGGGTTTTCTCAGCACGAGGTAAGTAAAGAAAAAGAAAAAGAGAAATTGGAAAAAAGAATAAAGAAAGACCAGGAAAAAAGAAAGAAAGAAAAGACAGAAGATAAAAAGAAAGGGAAGAAAAAAGAAAAAAAAACTGAAAGAGAAGAAAAAAGAAACTAAATTGAAAGATGGAATCGATATTTAAAAAATTCGGTCAAGAATAAAACAGGTGCTCGATTTCCCAGATTTCATTATTATGACAATTTGTAGAAACAAACAAGGACTGACAGAATGCTGCTTTTGTTCTTTTGATATAACTTTCTTATTGTATTCTTTCGTCCGTCTCTCTCTCTCTCTCTCTCTCTCTCTCTCTCTCTCACACACACACACACGCATATACATGCACTTATACACATAAAAATACATACGACTACACGTACATAACTGTGAAATCCCCATGGTGTAGAGGCGAATGTTCTGGACTATGAAATCGTACTAAGCGAATTCTAACTACAGTCGCGCTGTTACGCTCATTTTTGGACTAATACCATTGGGAAAGGCAATACGAGTTCAAATCCTGGACGAGACTGATTGCATTTCACATAGCACTAATACCCTTGGGAAAGGTATGAATCCAATTATTCTCCCTCCAGCTATGGGTAAATAGTAGGACAGACTAGGTTCTTCAGCCTTGGTTAAGCAACTAGTCTAGGAGAAGGAAAACTCTGAATTCAAACTCCGCTTAAAAATAGACCTTGTGTCATATCCTGCCCGAGCGGAGGGGTTGGGTAAATAGTACCATTGGGAAACGCATGAAACCTCTTATCCCTCCAGTTAAGTTGTACCTGTTTTTCCACAAGGATGAGTTTGACATCTAATAACCCACGAAGTTTGATATGCTCTTAAACAATGAAGCCAAACCAAATGTACTTAATTCCCACACGAGAACATATTCTTATACGCACACATATAATTTCTCTCTCTCCCCCCTCTTTCTCTCTCTCTCTCTCTCTCTCTGACGCGCACATAAAGGTATACATCTAAATATATACACATCTATACAATGATAATTCCTACTCACGAACTTTTACACACACACATACATACACACATTCTATCTCCTCCCTTTCTCTCTCTCTCTCTCTATATATATATATATATATATATATATATATATATATCACACACACACACACACGTATAAATATGAATGTATACATGTCCATATGTACATAATTCCCACATATGAACGCACATATGTATGCGCTCAAGGGCTTCAAACTAACTTTTTTCTCAACTGTCCCGGAACTGTCCCCTAAAAACAATTTTAAACTCTTCCGAAATCAATATATTGTTTATTTGTTGTTTTTTTTTTTTAACATTAATATCATCTATAGTTGTTTGTAACATAATATAAATACAGTTAAACCGGCGGTGTCCTCGTGGTGTAATGGCTAAAACGATGGACTGCGGAATCGTAGTAAGCGAGTTTGTACTCCAGTCGCGCTATTGTGTTCACTTTCGGGCAAATACTCTTGGGAAAGGTATGTACCCCCTTATCCTCCCCGGTTAAATAGTACCACTACTGTTCTTCGGGGAGGATAGATTTGGCATTAAATAACCTAAAAAGGTTTATATACCATGAAGCAACAGACAAAACATCTAGGATATAAACAAATATTTATTTTTGTTTTTTTTTTATCTTGAAATTGCGGTCTCCGTATTATTATTATTTTTTTTTTTTATGAAACAATGAAACATCAATCAAACGAGAAAGGTTTTTATTTTAAAAATAAAGAAAAAGAAAAAGACAATTTTTAGTTTGTATGAAATAAGGGCAATTTTTCAAGTTATTGAAGATAATCGAAAACCAATAATATTTTTAATTGATGATACAGAAAAAGAAATAACTGAAATCCGATTATTATTGTTTTATACTAGTTCATGTAAAAGTTTAACAGCAGTCCAAATCAAAATGGAATTTATGTTTTTTAAGTTAAACGGAAAAAATAAAGATACGAAAAAAAAGAACACACACGCACGCGCGCACGCAACGAACAAAACGTAATTTTTTTCTCGGATTTGGACGAATAAAATAAATTACCCCAAAGTGATGTAAAAATCTGCAATTTTTTTTCATCCATGTCGGTTATGCTTTCGAGGATCATTCAATAAGTTTCCAGACTTTTTTCGTATGGGCACTTTTATTGATAATACACACATGAAACTCCAGTCCCCTTCCAAGTATTCTCCTCCGGCTGCTATGCACTTGTTGTAACGTTCAAACAACTTCTGGAAGGCCCCATCGAAGTCCTCTTGTGTGAGCGTGTCAATGACCTTCGTCACCGTCTCTTTCATCTCAATTGTCTCATAACGACAGCCTCTGAGCTTAGGGAATAAGAAAAAGTCACAGGGAGCAAGGTCTGGACTCTAGGGAGGCTGAGGAACTGTCTTGATGCCCATTTTGGTCAAATAGTCTGTGACAAGGATGGAGTTGTGGACTGGTGCATTGTCCTGGTGGAAATGCAACTGACCCGATTTGAAGAATGCTGGCCTCTTCCGATGGAATCTCTTCTTGAACTCCCTTAAAACCTCAACATAGTAACCTTAACCCTAACCATTTGGCCAGTCAACTGTGGTGTATTGACTTCCTTACTCCTTCCATACCTCTGATCATCCCTCACAGACTCCCTGAGTGCTGGCCTCTTCCCTAGGAATCTCTTTCTGAACTCCATTAAAAACTCAACATAGTAATCCTAACCCTTACCGTAACCCTTTGGCCAATCAACTCTGGTGTATTGACTTGTTTACTCCTACCACACCTCTCATCATCCCTCACAGACTCCCTGCCTTTCTTGAATCTCTTATGCCACTCAAAAACTGATGCTTGATTCATGCAAGATGCTCCAAAAGCAGTCTGAAGCATTCCATACATTTCTGTAACCTTTTTTTCCAAGCTTAAAACACAATTTTATTGCATATCGTTCTTCTAAAGTGTCCAGACGTCCAGATTGCATTTTTGAAATTCACTAGCTGTGACAATCAGGCTTTAGTAGGGTGTATTCCAATTGCAGTCGTAGCTGTTCCCTTGAACCTGAAATCATAAAAATTGGTCAGTCATCTCATAAGATGTATAGCAATAACATAGTGAATTGTCAAGAGTCTACGACAATTTTAAATGCCGGTACAAAAAATCTGGAAACTGTTTGAAGGCATCACGTATTTAAAAAAATGACTACCCGTGGGGTTGTTCTCAACGGTGTTTGTGTGGGATCTGCCGATGTCAGCAACAAATACTTGTGTACCCATGACCCCGGGACACTGTTTATCTCGATCCCTGATGCACACCATCTCTCTTTGACGCATATAAACTTACGAACATGTGTACACAAACATCTAATCGTTCATAATTCCCACATACAAATGCACACATCCACACACACACACACACACACACCCACACACACACACAAATACATGATCACACTTTTACACACACATGTATGTATACAAATAAATGTATACAATCTACACATATAACTTCCACACTTGAAAATCAGGACGCATATATATAAGAAAAAGAAAAGAAAAGAAAAGGAAGAGAATAAAAAGAAAATAAGGGAGAGGGAGCAAGAGAGAGGGAGCAAGAGAGAGAGAGAGAGAGAGAGAGAGAGAGAGAAAGAAGTAGTACAATAAAAAGAAAAAAAACAATAGAGTAAAAAGAAGAGGAAGCAGAATGTGAAAAGAAAAGGATAGAAAAAAAAGGAAAGACGAGGAAGAGCATAAAAAGAAAGAAAGAAAGAAAGAAAGAAAGAAACGAAACCAAGAAAAGAAAGTAAAAAAGAAAGAAAGAAACGAAGCTAACAAAAGAAAGAAAGAAAGAAAGAAAGAAACGAAACCAAGAAAAGAAAGTAAAAAAGAAAGAAAGAAACGAAGCCAACAAAAGAAAGAAAGAAAGAAAGAAAGAAAGAAAGAAAAGTAGCACAATAAAAAGAAAAAGAAATAAAGTAAATAAAAAAGTGAAAGGAAGAGGCGGAGATATGAGAAAAGAAAAAGATAAAGATGAAAAGATATATATATATATATATATATATATATATATATATATATATATATATATATATATATATATATTGCGTGTCCTAAAAATTTTTAAACGTAGTGTTTAATTAGAATTTTATTATTATAAAAGTGTAAAATCAGTGACTGTTGCAGGTTTTGTAGCGTAGACTTTGTCTTTCAGGTATCCCCATAAGAAAAAATCAAGTGGTGTGAGGTCTGGTGAATGGAGAGGATATTCAACAAAACTTCTTCGTCCAATCCACTTGTTTGGCAAGACCTCATCAAGGAAGGACTTAACATCGCTATGGTAATGTGGGGGTACCCCATTTTGTTGAAAATGAAACTCTTCATCTTCAAAGTCTTTTTTACATTACAAAACCTGCAACAGTCACTGAATTAAGAGAGGCCATTGAGCATGACTGCACCCAAATACCATGGGAATTGTTTCATGATGTGTGCGATTCCATTGCTTGGCATTGTCAGCAGTGTCTGGATCAAAATGGGCGTCAGTTTGAAAACAGGCAGGGAAAAACAATAAAATGATACTTGTAAAATATTTTTACACATTTAAAATAATAAAATTCTAAGTAAACACTACGTTTTCAATTATTTTTAATGTGTATACATTTTTTGGGACACCCTGTATATATATATATATATATATATATATATATGTGTGTGTGTGTGTGTGTATGTATGTATGTATGTATGTATGTATGTATGTATGTATGCCTATGGTAAATGTAATAATTCGCTACCGTAACGTGAAATATTTGGTCTGGTTTCTTTGTTTAATGGCATATCAAACTTTGTGGGTTATTTGATGACAAAGCCATCCATTTGGAAGAATAATAGTGGAACTATTTAACCCACAACTTGTGGGGAGTGGATAAAGAGGTGAATAGCTTTCCCCAAGAGTATGTCTGAAAGTGAATGATCAGAGTTCGAACCCCCTTATTACGATGTTGCAATCCAGAACGTTAGCCATTACGCTATTTTCTGTAGAGTACACCGACTGCTCCTCAGCAGAGGGGTAAGACACCCCCTCAACGAGTGTCCAGGATATGACACTAAACAAGCTGACGGTGCGGTTCCAGTAATACTGGAGCTTTGGGGAATACGGGGTACCCCTTCATTGCCATCGCTCCCAGGTCCACTCTGGCCCCGAGTGGTAGCACCTGATAGGGTCCTATCTATGGGTTAAATAGAACTAACGGCATACTTATGCTAAACTGAATTGTTTGAATTAGAACTGTTTAACTTAACTTGAAATAGAAATATTTTTGACAATTAAACCGTACTTACATTTAAACTGCGTGCTTATGCTAAACTGAATTATTTGAAATGGAATTGTTTTTGACATTGAAACTCTACTTACACTAAATAGATTTGTTTAATATAGAATTATTTTTGACATTTAACTGTGTGCAAACAAAACCTGTACTTATACTAAAATTAACTATCTGAATTAGAACTGTTTGACTTAAAAATAAACAGTGTACTTAAATTTAAACTTCGTGCTTATGCTAAACTGAATTATTTAAAATGGAACTGTTTTTTGACATTGAAACTGTGCTTACACTAAATTGACTTGTTTAATATAGAACTGTTTTGACATTTAACAGTGTGTAAAGAAAATCTGTACTTATACTAAACTGAATTAGCTGAGTTAGAACTGCTTGACTAAACTGAATAGCTTGAAATAGAAATGTTTTTCACAATTGAACTGTACTTACATTGAAACTGCGTGCTTATGCTAAACTGAATTGTTTGAAATAGAACTATTTTCATAAAAATGGGTTTGGCGTTAAATAACCTACAAAGGCTGATATGCCATAAAATCCAACCAACCAACCAACCAACCAACCAACCATTACGCTATGCAGACTCCCCCCTCCTGAAGCATTTGAATTGATCTTTGGGAAGTCAGATCATTGGACAAAGAAACAGTGTACGACTGACATTCATAAAGAAAGAAGAAATGTTTGGTTAGTCGTTTATTTAACCTGTCTTTATCGTTTAAGATTCAAAAGATATGACCTTTAAAGTGTTCGGTCCCTGCATTACCCATGGTATTTTTCTTTACTTAGCCCCCGTGTTTTCTGATAAACGCAGATTAGGTCAGTCGATGTAACCTTTCAAAGAAAGCAGATCTGATATAAGGAAATTTATAGACTTTTCAAGAACATTATTATTATTAATAATTTCATCTATATTACTCCTAGTGGGGGGTCTGGACGGTTGTCACAGTAAAGTTGAGGAGCCGATCGGACATTGCCATGATGGTTACAGTGTTCGCCAGTGGCCCGGGAGACCTGGGTTCAATCCCTTAGTCGAGTCATATCAAAGACTCAAAAAAGGGTACTTGATGCCTCCTTGCTTAACACTCCGCAATATAAAGTAGGTATCAAGGATAAAATAGAACAATCCAGGGAAAGGAGTAGTGCCCTCCCCTACACCTTGGTGTTGTAGCTATCTAAAAGGTAGCCTTCGGGTCACCCTCAACTACGGTCGCCAACTTTATTTTATATATTTTGTATATTCATAAGAAAGAAAGTCTATGATAGCACTAACACGGCAACAATTATTCCGCCATGTCAGTACAACTGTATGGTGACACCACTTGGACTTTAACGGAACCCCTCGGAACTTTAACGGAAAGCTGAATGGGAACTACGCAGTAATGCTACGGGCAATTTTGAATAAACCCTGGAAACAGCAGGCTACAAAATAGCAGCTGTTCGGCCACCTGCTTCCCATCACACACAGCGTCCAACTAAGAAGAACCATCCATGCTGGGCACTGCTGGAGAAGCAAGGACAAACTCATAAGTTACATTGTTCAATGGACTCCTCCACATAAACGCACGAGTATTGGCAGACCAACAAATAGTTACATTCATAAGGTCTGTGTGGTCACTGGGAACTGTCTAAAAGACTTGCCAAGAGCGATGGTTGATAGGGACGATGGTGAGAAAGAAAGTCTAAGGAATCCATGCTGTCGGCACGCTTTGATGATGATGATGATGATGATGGTAAAATAAAAGACTTGCCTCGTGAGATACGAGGTGCATACGATAAGTTTCCAGACTTTTTTTTTTTTTGTACAGGCATTTAAAATTGTCGTAGACTCTTGAAAATTCACTATGTTATTGCTATACATCTTATGAGATGACTGATCAATTTTTATGATTTCAGATTCAAATCAATGTATGTGGGAATTATGAACGATTAGATGTTTGTGTACACATGTTCGTAATTTGATATGCGAGAAATAGAGATGGTGTGCATCAGGGATCAAGATAAACAGTGTCCCGGGATCATGGGTACACAAGAATATTCGTCGATGACAGTGATAGACCCCCACATACACACCGTTGGGAACAACCCCACGGACAGTCATTTTTTAAAAATCCGTGGTGCATTCAATAGTTTCCAGACTTTTTGTACAGGCATTTAAAATTGTCGTAGACTCTTGAAAATTCACTATGTTATTGCTATACATCTTATGAGATGACTGACCAATTTTTATGATTTCACGTTCAAGAAAACAGCTACAACAGCAATTGGAATGCACCCTACTAAAGCCTGATTGTCACAGCTGGTGAATTTCAAAAATGCAATCTAGACGTGAGGACACTTTAGAAGAACGATATGCAATACAATTCTGTTTTAAACTTGGAAAAAAAGGTCACAGAAACGTATAGAATGCTTCAGACTGTTTTTGGAGCATCTTGCATGAATCAAGCATCAGTTTTTGAGTGGCATAAGAGATTCAAGAAAGACAAGGAATCTTTGAGGGATGATGAGAGGTATGGGAGGAGTAAGGAAGTCAATACACCAGAGTTGATTGGCCAAAGGGTAAGGGTTAGGATTACTATGTTGAGTTTTTAATGGAGTTCAGGAAGAGATTCCTAGGGAAGAGGCCAGCACTCTTCAAATCGGGTCAGTTGCATTTACACCAGTACAATGCACCAGTCCACCACTCCATACTTGTCACAGACTATTTGACCAAGATGGGCATCAAGACAGTTCCTCGCCCTCCCTATTGTCTAGACCTTGCCCCCAGTGACTTTTGCTTATTCCCTAAGCTCAGAGGCTGTCGTTATGAGACAATTGAGGAGATGAAAGAGGCTGTGACGAAAGTCATTGACACGCTCACACAAGAGGACTTCCATGGGTCCTTGCAGAAGTTGTTGGAACTGTACAAGTACATTGCAGCCGGAGGAGATTACTTCAAAGGGGACTTGAGTTTCATGTGTGTGTTATCAATGAAAGTGCTCATACGAAGAAAGTCTTGAAACTTTCGTTTGGTTTGGTTATGGGGGGGGGGGCGTTACTCTTGCAGCGAGTCTTGGGGAGGAATAAATTGGCGAATCCCATCCCTCTCCAGGTCTACAACTAGTTTGAATTCACAGCTTTCTCTCTGCTAGATCGGTTGCCATACATACCTCAAAAAGAGTCCAGCCTGCCCTACTATTTACTCCTTTCTGAAGAGAGAATAGTTGAATTGGTTCGTCTCCCAAAGGAACTAGCACCATTGTAAAATGTAAACAGCTTCGTCCTGGATTTGAACTCTGATAACCGAGTCTAATTTTAAAGACGATAACCTTTACGCTTCGAGCGTCTCTGTTGTATTCTAACAGCGATATATTTGTAACACCAATAAGGACTGCGTTTCCTGTCGTAAGTTGTACTTTGTCCGGTGAGAGTTACAACTATTTTACAAGCAAATGATTGTAAAAATTACATATTATTAAAAATTCTTATGACTTTTGCGAGAAAAATTATTTTAGAAAAATAATCATGTGAGTTGTGTTCAAAATATATCGAAACTGAGACTGTATTTTCCAAGACAGAAGTGAACAATGAATAAAACATTCATTTTCTTCATAATTGTCCTGCCGGCATTTAATAGAGTTATGTCAGTGAGTATTTGATTAGTCAAATCTTTGAAATTCGTTTTTTTAATCGGGGCCTTCAATACACTGAATCCTTTACTGCAGACGAATGAGACCCCTTCCACTAAAATATAATAAACTGCATCCTGTTGTGAGGCCCCCGTTTGGGGGCTTTTGGTAAAAAAAAAGATTCATATGCTTATATATCGGTCGTATTTCTTTAAATGTCTTCCACATCTCCAAATCTTAGCCATGAAATTCATTTTCAATTTAGGAGTAAGGTTGGGTGTGTTACACTTGCACCGCGCGTGGTGTAATGGTTATCGTCGTTGGAAATGGACACGGCGACCCGAGTTCAAATCCTGGATGAGGCTGTTTGCATTTCACATTGCGCTAAAAACCTTGAGAAAGTTATGAATCCAACTATTTTCCTTCCAGTTATGGGTAAATAGTAGGACAGACTGGGCTGTTTCACCATGGTAAGGCAACTAGTCGGGGAGAAGGAAAACGCTGAATTCATACTTGTTAAACCCTTGTGTCGCATATTGCTCGTGCGGAAGAGTTGGTAAATACATATATCGCCCGGTGAGGAAAACAATCATTTAAATTTCTGGGGAAGGGGTTTCCTCTCAAGATGAATTTATCCTCTCGCCTAAAAGGGTTAAACACTGGCTTTATTGGCCGGTGAATGGGGCATCTCCGAAAAGGGATGCCGACAGAAATAGGCAATTTTTGCCCTCGTCCTGTGGAAAGTTAACTTTCTACAGGGTACTCTTCACATTAACGAGACTTTTTGTCATTTTAGATCACTTGAGGAACACAATAAATACACTTGCACATTTGAGCGTTTTACAAATATCTGTTGATCAAAAAGGATCGGGAATTGGCGTTGAGTGACTGCAGTCTAGATGTCTAGATGTCTAGATGTCATCCCTTTATTATATCCTTTGCACAGCCGTGAATATGACTTCTTTGAAATAAAAAAAAAAATGAAACCTTTATCATCAGTATTATTTTATAACACTTTGTATGTTTATAGGATTTCTCTCTTTCTATGTTTGTCTGTCTGTTTCTCTCTCTCTCTCTCTCTCTCTCTCTCTCTCTCTCTCTCTCTCTCTTTCTCTCTCCCGTATATATATATATATATATATATATATATATCAGTATGTTTTATGTCAGTCTGAACCAGAATAAGTATGTATGTATGTATGTATGTATGTATCTATCTATCTATCTATCTATCTACCACAGTCTATTTATATCTCTCTATCACAGTTCATATCTATCTATCTATCTATCTATCTATCTATCTATCTATCTATCTATCTAATTCTGTTCAATATCTTTCTCTTTCTCTATCTTATTCAGTTCAATATGTATGTATGTATGTATGTATGTATCTATCTATCTATCTATCTATGGTTGTTCAGTATCTATCTATCTATCTATCTATCTATCTATCTATCCAATTCTCTTCAGTATCTATCTATCTATCTATCTATCTATCTATCTATCTATCTATCTATCTCGGTCTGTTCGTTATGTATGTATGTATGTATGTATGTATGTATGTATCTATCTATCTATCTATCTACCACAGTCTATTTATATCTCTCTATCACAGTTCATATCTATCTATCTATCTATCTATCTATCTATCTATCTATCTATCTAATTCTGTTCAATATCTTTCTCTTTCTCTATCTTATTCAGTTCAATATGTATGTATGTATGTATGTATCTATCTATCTATCTATCTATGGTTGTTCAGTATCTATCTATCTATCTATCTATCTATCTATCTATCTATCCAATTCTCTTCAGTATCTATCTATCTATCTATCTATCTATCTATCTATCTCGGTCTGTTCGTTATGTATGTATGTATGTATGTATGTATGTATGTATGTATGTATGTATCCCAGAACTCTTTACATCTGCTAACAAAATTTGACATTTTGATTTATAAACACCTGAAATCGCCTTGACTTTTCCTAACATTCATTTCAAAGCCATAGCCACCATTTTTTTTCTTTCTCTCTCATTTTCCAATTCTGTAAGAAATGTTTTCACAGCACTGAATGCAGTCTGCATAATAAATACAAATTCAAGATTAATCACATCAGACGTCTGATTCCGTTAATCAAATGAAAAACCTTTTGTCGATGCAAAGATTATTCACTTTTTCAATTGGTTGAATGAATCATTTATTGTACTAGATGACCCGTAAATCTCTTGAGTTCCCGCTGCAACAGTTGTCCATGATTGTATTAATACTTCTATTTAGATAACAATGAAGAATTTCATAAATAGTATAATATAGTTGTCACTGTTTTTATCGTGAATTTTATATGATTAAAACAAAAATGACCTTAAGCTAGAAAGCTAACCTCTCTCTCTCACTTTCTGTCTCTCTCTCTCCACCCCGCATATATATATATATATATATATATATATATATATATATATATATATATATATATATATATTAGATTTTATATATTTAATGCCATGGAAGTTTTCTGCAACCTTTGGTTTCATGAAGTTTTACAAGCAACAATCATCAGACAGATAACGAAAGAAAAAACACTATACATGTATAAATGAAAAGGATTTGAGCTCATGTCGATGTATCCATTTCCTATGACACTGACCATTACCCTACGATCACCTCCCACATATATCACCTCAGCCACCGAGACTGTGACATCACCCCTGGCTGGTGGCTGATGAGGATAGGGTTGTATGATAATATATATATATATATATATATTGTCTTCGACAATGATAGAAAGAATAAATCTTATTTTGGTCTCTCTCTATATATATACATAGATCTAAATAAAATTCATTCTTTCTTAGATGTGCTAAGCTTAACTATTATCGTCGCAAAAAATAAAATTGGTAACCTGAATTCGAATCCTGGATTAGGCTGGTTGTGTTTCACTTTGCGCTAATGGTCTTGAGGGAGAAATAAATCCATTAATTTCCAGTCACTTTATCTATGGGTAAATAGTAGGGTATACTGGGTTTTTTTTAGCCTTGTTTAGACAACTTTTCTAGGAAAAGGAAAGCTCTTAAATCAAATTAACTTCACCCCGCTTAAAAAATTGTCCCTGTGTCACATCTTTACTGTGGCGAAGGGGTTAAGTAAACACAACACCTAATAAAGATTTTCTATATATATATATATATATATATATATTAATCGGAAGAGAGATATCTGTTGGCATGATTAATTATTTATTTCATCGACACGTCGACACGTTTAGACTTCAAAGTTTTTGTCCGAATACGAAAATATTTGAAGTCGAAACGAGTCGGCACAATAAAATAAAATAAATCATCAATTATTCCAACATATATCTTTTTTCTATTTTACCTTTTTCTACATACATTCTGTTGGGTTTAATTCACTTATCATATATATATATATATATATATATATATATATATATATATTCATTTTTGAGATTCTAAAGTTTAGTTTTGTTATCAATGTATTGACTAATTCTATTCGTATCTTTGTTGCTTGCCGTCCAACATGTTTTCATCTCTTGCTCAGCACGAAATAGGAATGGACAAGTAGCGACTGACTTATCTATAATCAGCAGATTATAATTAATAATTAAATGGCTTTGGATTATCGCTTCTGAGAACAAGCTGTGAAGTGATCAGTTCTAGCTTGCTTACCTAGGTCCGATGCAGAAAGATCCTAAACACATGATGAACCCAAGATAAAAAGCAAAATATTTCAATTGTATATATATATGTTTTTCAATAGAATATATATATATATATATATATATATATATATGTGTGTGTGTGTGTGTGTGTGTGTGTGTGTGTGTGCATATATAAATATATATTCATAATCACACACACACACATACATATACACCCCAAAATAAAAGTATAAGACCACCCTCAAAAATGAAAAAAAAGATATTGTTTACAAATTTTAAATTATGGAAATCAGATATATGAAAGATAAGGTTAAGAGACATTTAAATTTAAGATCTGAACAAATTTCAATTCATTTTTTATATGTATATTAGCATTCATGCTAAATTTTTAAACTTATTTTTGACATAATTATAAGACCACCAATAAAAACTAAAGAAAAAAAGGACTTAATTTAATTGAAAAATTTATTATATATAGTCTACGTGATATAAACGCTATTAAAACAGTAATACTTAAAATACTAAAAACATAAATGGCTCAAGGAACTAAATTATCTGAATTTGAAAAAGGCGAGATTACAGCTCTGAAAAAAGTCGCAAGTCCTCAGAGAGAAATTTAGAAGGCTTTATAACACTGCAAACCCGTTATCTGCAATTACTTGAAAAGTCAAAATAAGTATGGAACAAGAAAACCGACGGGCAGGCCAGAAAAATTATCACCACAATTCAAGAGAAGAATTATTCGCGATGTAAAAAAGAAAACTTCGTCAACATGAAATATATTGAAATCTCTAGCGTATGCTCCTTGCAGAGCTAGAACAATTAGAAGGCATTTAAACAACGAAAAATTAAGGATAAGAAAAGAATTCATCGTCCAAGGTTAACTATGACCCACAAGCAGAAACGACTGGAATATGCTTATCAATATCAAATCATGAGTGCTAAAGAATTGCGAAAAGTTGTTTTCTCGGACGAAAAGAAATTCATTTTAGACGGTCCAGATTGCTTTCGGAAGTACTTAGACGCAAAAAAAATTTCCAAAAGAGAATTACTCAATAAGTTATAGTGGAGGAGGATCTCTTATGATCTGGGTGTAGAGGGCTTCTCATTTTCAGGAAAACTTAAACTACAGTTTGTCAGTGGTCGACAAAAAGCAGAAGATTATGTAAAGATGCCAAATGATTTATCTCTCGCACAAAAAGGGCGTCATCTATGTGGAGAAGAATGGATTTTTCAGCAAGATAATGCTGCTATCCAAAATGCATCAATAACAAAAAGGTACTTGCTTGTACAAAAAATAAAACTTCTTGACCACACAGCGTGCTCTCCAGACCTCAATCCTATAGAAAAATTTGTGGGGATTGATTGTTGCAAAGGTTTATGAAGGAGGTCGACAGTACTCAGCAATTTCTGCACTCAAAAAAGCCATCTCAGACGCACGGCAAAATATACCTTCGATTCAACTCCAGAAACTAGTTGATAATATGCATAGCCAATTTTTTGAGGTTATCAAAGCTAATGGCGGATCTACAAAATATTAAATAAAGAATTTGCCTTTATATTCTTTAATTCTGATCATTGGTCTTATATTTATGTCGAAAGAAAATTTTCAAATTAAACATAAATGCTACTATACATGTGAAAAATGAATTGAACTTTCTTCAGATTTTAAATTTAATTGACTTTATGCCTTATCTTTCATATATTTGATTTTTATAATTTAAAAATTGTAAACCATATCTTTTCCTTCATTTTTGAGGGTGGTCTTATAATTTTGTCCAGGGGTGCATATATATATATATTTGTAAGATTCTATGGATATAGAAATATCATCATCATCATCATCATATCGTGCTGGCAGCACGGATATCCCTGACCCTCTTTCGCCACTCCTCCCTATCGTTCATCGCCCTAGGCAGGTCTTCAGGACAACAACCTGTATCCTCACATAGCTGCTGAATGTACGTTCGTGCTGGTCGTCCTGCTTTTGCGCGGCCATGTGTGGGGATCCATAAGAGTACATCTCTTATGAGTTCATCTCTGCTTCTCCAGCAATGTCCTGCATGTCTGGTTCGCCTAACTTGAATAGTTTTCGTGATAGGGGGCAGGTGGCCGTACAGTTGGTGTCTTGTGGGGTGTTGCTGCCAGGACTTGTTGAGGATTGCACGCAGCATTCTTGTGTAATTGCCATCTAGTTTCTTCTCCAGCCGTTTTGTTAGCGTCCATGTAGTGCATCCATATAGCAGTATCTATGTGACCGCTGCCTGGAAGAAACTGCGTAAACATGATATATACGACAAAGTATCTATCTATCTATCTATCTATCTATCTATCTATCTATCTATCTCAGTCTGTTCCATTTTTTCTTTGTTTTATTTTCTCTTTTCACACACACACACACACACACACACACACACATATATATATATATTCATACTTATATCTCAGTCCATTCATAATCCCACTCTATCACTCTCAATATATATATATATATATATATATATAGCATTGTGTTCATTATCTACGAGGTGCCTTCAGTATGTTTCCAGACCTTTTTGTATAGGCATTTAGAATTGTCGCAGACTCTTGAAAATTCACTATGTTATTGCTATACATCTTATGAGATGACTGACCAATTTTTATGATTTCAGGTTCAAATCAAAAGCTACAGCAGCAATTGGACTACACCCTACTAAAGTCTGATTGTCACAGATGGTGAATTTCAAAAAGGAAATCTGGACGTGGGGACACTTTAGGAAAACGATATGCAATAAAATTCTGTTTTAAACTTGGAAAAAATGATGCCACAGAAACCTATGGAATGCTCCAGACCGCTTTCGGAGCATCTGGCATGAATCGAGCATCAGTTTTTGAGTGGCAAAAGGGATTCAAGGAAGCCAGGGAGTCTGTGAGGGATGATGAGAAGTTTCGGAGGAGTAAGGAAGTCAATACACCAGAGTTGATTGGCCAAATAAAAAATTTCATGGATAAGAGGACCGTCGTGTGTCTATAGGGACAATAAGTGCACAGTTTGATGTTAGTGTGGGAACTGTACACACAATTTTTCGCGAGGAACTGAAGATGCGGATGATTTGTGCGAAGTTTGTCCCAAGGGTGATCAGAGAAGAACAGAAAGAAAGACGTTGTCATGACAGCAGGGAGATGGTCGAACTGATCAATTCAGATCCCGTAGTTCTTGATGCTCTGGTGACTTGCGATGAAAGCTGGATCTACTGCTATGACCCATAGACCAAAAGACAGAGTTCCCAGTGGAAGCATGCTGGCTCTCCCAGACCCAAGAAGGCCAGACAGAGCAAATCCACCCACAAACTTTTGATGATCCCTTTATTTTTTGACAGCACTGGCATGATGTACATGCACTGGGTTCCCACTGGACATACAGTCAACAAGGAATACAATGTTGAGGTTTTAAGGGAGTTCAGGAAGAGATTCCGTCGGAAGAGGCCAGCACTCTTCAAATCGGGTCAGTGGCATTTACACCAGGGCAATGCACCAGTTCACAACTCCATCCTTGTCACAGACTATTTGACCAGGAAGGGCATCAAGACAGTTTCTCACCCTCCCTATAGTCCAGACCTTGCTCCCTGTGACTTTTGCTTATTCCCTAAGCTCAAGGTAAAACTTAGAAGCTGTCGTTATGAGAGAATTGGGGAGATGAAAGAGGCTGTGACAAAGGTCATTGACACGCTCACACAAGAGGAGTTAAATGATCTTGAGAAACGCTCAACTTCGAGATCAATATATAAAATTCTATGTACCCAAATATTTCCAAGGATTTTTTTCATTTTTGGTCGAATTGAGATCTTTTTGGACTTCTTTGTAAATGAAATTTTAACCATAACGAAACAAATTTTATTTGTTGCGAAAGGCCTTTTTGTACACAAACTTTCTTGTTTAATGGCATATCAACCTTCTTGCGTTATTTAATACCAAATCCATCCATCTAGAAGAACAGTAAAAGCACCATTTTACTCATTACTGGGAGGATAAAGGGGTTCTTACCGTTCCTAAGGGTTTTGTTCGAAAGTTATCGTAATAGCCCGACTGGAGTTCGAACTCGCTTACTACGATTACGCAGTCTGGCGATTTAACCATTACGCTACGAAAAATACCGAGAGATCTTTTTTCATTACTTGTGAACATTTAGTTTATAACTGGCCAAGTAACCCCCCACCAAAAAAAAAAAACAAAAAGCAAAAAAACTTGTATCTGATTTTGTTCGTCCTTCATTTAGGAGATTAAAAAAACATTTTGTATTTCATAAAAAGTCTCTGTCTTACATCGTTTTGCCATATTTAGCTATCTGATGATCTTCTGTGACCTCAAATGAATAAGCAATTTTTTTTTTTCTGCAGAATGACGCCTGCCATGTTTATATATTTAAACAGATAACATCAACCATGAAGAAAATTTGAGATTGTAAACGACAAAACTAAAAATGAGATTTTTTTTCTTTTATACTAGTTCGTCACTGTTTTTTGTTTTCTGTTCAGTAGTTTCCAAAAAATTTTGTATAATTTCAAATATGATTTTCTGGGTCATTTTAAAATGTTATGATTGAAAGTGAAGAGAATTGATTCAACGTTTCTGTTGATGAATTCTTCAGTCCTCGTTAAGCGTTTAAATCAGTGAGAAAAAACAAATTTCTCTTTTTATGTACGAGGATCATTAAATAAGTTTTCAGATTTTTTTCGTATGGGCACTTTTATTGATAGTACACACATGAAACTCTAGTCCCCTTTGAAGTAATCTCCTCCGGCTGCAATGCACTTGTTGTACCGTTCCAACTACTTCTGCAAGGACCCATGGAAGTTCTCTCGTGTGAGCATGTCAATGACCTTCGTTACAGCCTCTTTGATCTCCTCAATTCTCTCATAACGACAGCCTGTGAGCTTAGGGAATAACCAAAAGTCACAGGGAGCAAGGTCTGGACAATAAGCTCAAGGAAAAACTTAGAGGGTGTCGTTATGAGACAATTCAGGAGATGAAAGAGGCTGTGAGGAGGGTCATTGACACGCTCACACAAGAGAACTTCCAGAAGTTGTTGGAACGGTACAAGTGCATTGCAACCGGAGGAGATTACTTCGAAGGTGACTAGAGTTTTATGTGTGTACTATCAATAAAACTGTCCATACGAAAAAAGTCTGGAAACTTATATAATGAGCCTTGTATATATATATATATATATATATATATATATATATATATATATATAGCAGTAGATACTTCAAGCGACAAACTAAGGAAATTACACATGAGATTTAATAGGCATAGCTAAGAAGGAGAAACATTAAGAAAGAAAATGAATCTTTTAAATAGCAGCAGAAAATAATCCCATAAGAACTAACTATATCAAGGCAAAAATACGCAAGGGAATTGTAAGAGTAGGTTATGTTGAGACAGAAATGAAATAGTTAATCGCATAATTAGCGAATACAGAAAACTGGCAGAAAAGGAGTTCAAGACAAAGAATGACTGGGTGGGAAAGGTGATATAGTGGGAATTGCGCAGGAGATTAAACTTTTTCCATACTACCATATGGTATATACACAAACCAGAATCTGTCCAAGAAAGCGAGACTAATAAAATTCTATGGGACTTTGAGATACTAACTGATCACCCAATCCCGGTTAGAATGAGTTCAAGTTTAAGGGAGCAGACTATGAAATAAAACCCCATTTCCAGTTGGAAGCTCTGAAGAATGCATATATATATATAAATACATATATATATGTGATTGTGAAGAGGGAAAACGACTTTCCGAAATAATGACCTTTTATCAACTCTTGGAAAATCAAATCCCAATCACCGAGATCAGATGCTGAATCCGTTTTAAAAAGCAATTTGCCCCCTGAATTACCTGAATATTAATCACATTTGAATTTCCTGAGCAAAGAATTGATGAGTTCTGCTTCCGCTCTAAATCATCTACACCAAAGTTGTAAGCTTTTAAGCAGCAGCAGAAATTTGCACCAATCCAATTGATAAGGAACGTTTCCGTCGACTTCTGACTACTGAGGAATACGACTTGAAGAATCCATATTCTAAAGATTAACATATCTTTGCAGATGAAAACACAACTTCTGACTTAAGCTTATTTGGTGTTCTGCTGCGAATTACACTAAGAAAGTTTCGAAAATAGTCACTGGGGGTCCTACTCCATTAGCAACCTCAAATTGTATTGACTGGAACTATTTCTACTGGACTTATCCACTCGGATTTAAAAAGTTGCTTGAGGAAATTCAATTCGAGAGAACATTTTATAAAGAAAACCCAGGAAAATGGCAGCTGAGATGGAACACAGGGAAACATTTTCTGAATTCTCAATGGCATTACTGAATTCTGGAATTAAACTCTCACATTATTTCAATGAGACTGAAGAAAAATACTAAAAGAAAAGAAGACAAGAGAAATTCTTCCCCCTGAAGATGTCAGACTTAAATTCTTCCTTTTGAAGGTGTCGGACTTGAAAATAACTGTGAATTCAGCTGATGTAACGAGATCCACCCCTTCTTTTCGGCCACGGTTAAAATAGAAGAGCAAATGGGGCTTTTTAACCTTGATTGGGCAACCAGTCAAAGAAAAGGAAAAACTCTGAATTTAGAATGTGAGGATTGCTGTTCAGGAAAATCTGTGGCACCTTGGTCTGCCATTTTTCTGTTTTCAGTTTATCCAGAAAGCGTTGGGCTGGTTCTATACAAACCTTCACCACAATAAACAAATCACCTGTGTTGGTAGTTCAAAGGTTCACGTCATTAACTGAACAGTTCGCCAACGGCCCGGGAGACCTGGGTTCAATCCCAGGCCGCATCATACCAAAAACTTTAAAAATGGTACTTGATACCTCCTTGCTTAACACTCAGCGATATAAAGTACGTATTAAGGGTAAAGTGGAGCAGTCCAGGGAAAGGAGTAGCGCCCCCACCCTACACCTCGGTGTAGTAGTTATTGAAAAGGGAGCCTTCTGGTTGCCCTCGACTATGGTCGCCAACTTTACTTACTTATACTTTGAGATCGACAGGAATGTCCTATATATATATATATATATATACATATTCAATAGATGCGGTACATTTGGCATAAAGAAGTGGCAATAAGAGTTCTAGTGTTCATAATTTGATATTTTTCCGAGCTGTATACCTGTTCGTGGAGTTGAGCACTTTTTTTTGCAAACCATTCTTATTTGTATTTATCTTATATATATATATATATATATATGTGTGTGTGTGTGTGTGTGTGTGTGTGTGTGTGAATTAATAAGTAGTTATATATTGATACTAGTAATAATAATTTCTCTAGTTTATTCATACAAAAGTATCGTTGATAGACCATCTGGTCCCGATGATCGAATTGGTGAGAAACTGACAATCAACAAGCTCCATTGATTCTACTTCAATCATAACATATAATATATATATATAGAGAGAGAGAGAGGGAGAGGGGGGATAAAGAAAGAGGGTGGCCAGCGAACCTACTCTTACAGAGAGGCCGGCTACTCAAAGAGACAGTTATCAGGCACAAACACAGAGAAGAGACGTGGGAGTTTTGTCCACTCCCCATATCCCGATCCATCTTTAACTGTGTAAATAGTTTTATATAATTCAATATATTTGAAGAGAAAGTGTTTGTAGAAAAAAAAAAAGAGAAAACAATTACTAAACGACCAGATATCTTGCAAAAAGCCTTGAACTAATTCTTGTTTTCTACTTATTTTCTTTCTACAATAAAAAAATTCATTTTGTAGTTTCGTTTATTATTATTATTATTATTATTATTATTATTATTATTATTATTATTCATTTCGTTCCTTTCGACATTAATAACGTTTTGTCAATCGCCAAAAAGTTCCGTATTTACTAAAGGTTGGACACTGCGATCAAAAAACTGATTTCCGTCTTGGCACCATGTGCTTACATAACTCAGTCACTGTGTATCAAATTCAATTATGTTCGGTAATTAACGATGAATTATAAATTGCTCTTTCCTTTATTTCTTTTAAGTGTATTCACCCAACTCCTTCCCGCCAGCAGAGTGCGACACAAGGTCAATTTTTAAGAGCTATATAGGTTTGAATTCAGAGTATTTTCCTTCTTTCAGGCGATTGCCATATCAAGGGTAAAGAGCTCAGTCTGCCTTACAATATGGGGAAGAATAGTTGGATTCATGCCTTTCCCAAAAGTGTTAGCACTATGTGATGTGCAAACAGCTTCGACAAGGTTTTGAACTTGGGTCACTGTGTCCATTTCCTATGACGGATAACCATTACATCAAAAACGTCTTTTATTTTGTGTGTCGTCTTCAGATTGAAATACATGAACGCTTTTTTAATGTCTCAGGTTTGCATCTCTGTCGAAGGGATAAGATCCCCCACCCAACGAGTATCTTGGATATGATAACCAACTATCGGATAGTGAGGCTCTAGTAAGGTTGGAGCTTTGGGAATGTGTATTAACCCTTCATTGCTATTGCTTCCAGTTCTACTCTGGCCCAAAGTGGTAGCACCTGATTGGGTCCTGTCTATGGATCAAATAGAAGTGTTTAACATTTGACTAAGTGAAAACAAATGATTTACGTTAAATTGAATTGTTAGTGATAGAACTTTGACTATTTAACAGCGTGAAAAACCATACATGAAACTCTTTTATTGTACGCCAAAATTGAATTGTTAGTGTCACATAGTGATGCTTGAAACCATTTGACTGTGTGCAAATAAAACTGTTTATATTAGATTGCAATATTTGAAACCATTTAACTGCTTAGGGAAAAGCAAAAGTCACAGGGAGCAAAGTCTGGACAATAGGGAGGGTGAGGAACTGTGTTGATATCCATCTTGGTCAAATAGTCTGTGACAAGGATGGAGTTGTAGATTGGTGGGTGCATTGTTCTGGTGGAAATGCCACTGACCCGATTTGAAGAGTTCTGACCTCTTCCCGAGGAATCTCTTCCTGAACTCCCTCCCTTAACACCTCAACAAAGTAACCCTAACCCTAACCCTTTGGCCAATCAACTTTGGTGTTCTGACTTCCTTACTCCGCCCACACCTCTCATTATCCCACACAGATTTCATGCCTTCCTTGAATCTCTTATGCCACTCCAAAACTGATGCTCGATTCATGCAAGATGCTCCAAAAGCAGTCTGACGCATTCCATACGTTTCTGAGGCATTTTTTCCAAGTTTAAAACACAATTATATTGCATATCATTTTTCTAAAGTGTCCTCACGTCCAGATTGCATTTTTGAAATTCACCAGCTGTGACAATCAGGCTTTAGTAGGGCGTATTCCAATTCTTGCTGTAGCTGTTCGTTTGAAGCTGAAATCCTAAAAATTGGTCAGTCATTTCATAAGATGTATAGCAATAACATACTGAATTTTCCAAAGTCTACGACAATTTTAAATGCCTGTACAAAAAAGTCTGGAAATTTATCGCATGCACCTCGTACATATAATCAAATCGGTATCATTTATTCGTTGTTGACAATTATTCCGGTTAGATTGAGGATCTATCCGTGACAAATTGCAAAGGAAATAAATGCAAATCTGATTGGCCAACATTTATTACATAACATATCAAGAGTCTACCAAAAAATATTTAGTGGAACGGGTACAAATGGCCTGTTGAATTTTAGTTAACTTGACAGATCTTCAAAGAGTCAGTGGCGAAGTGGCTAACGGGCTGAACTGTGACAACGTTGTAAGCGAGTTCGAATTTCAGTCGCACCATGAAGTTCATTTTCGGATCAATACTCTTGGGAAAGGCATGAACTCATTTATTTTTTTATTTGTTTTTTTTTTTTTACAAGATAAAATTCTCCTGTAAATGAATGATAATCCCATATGTTCCTGAGTCTGATGAATATTCTGTGTGTGGAGAGAACAGCACTTGGACAGACCTGTGTTTTGCCCAAAACTGTTAATAAAATATTAAAAACTGTAATCTTGATACCTTTTTGTTACAAAGTACAAAGGTTATCGTTGTGTGAAATGAAATCGGCGATCTGAGTTCAAACCCTTGACGCGTCAGTTTGAGTTTCACTTCGCGTTAATGCCCTTGGGAAAGGCATAAATCCTAATAGAAACTAACGATAGAATAAAAATATATCTAAAAAAGAAAAAAATGATGCCCCGCGGGTGTGTTGCTTTAAGCCAGCACTCATTTAGCTTCGAGATAGGTCAAGCACTGGATGGACTCTCCTGTCAATATATTATATTTACCCAACCCACTTGGGCAGGATATGACACAAGGTCAATTTTTTAAGTGGAGTTTAACAGGTTTGAAGTCAGAGTTTTCCTTCTCCTAGACTAGTTGCCTCACCAAGGCTGAAGAACCTAGTCTGCCCTACTATTTACCCATAGCTGGAGGGAGAATTATTGGATTCATACCTTTCCCATAGGTATTAGTGCTATGTGAAATGCAATCAGTCTCGTCCAGGATTTGAACTCGTGTCGCTGTGTCCATTACCAGCGACGATAACCATTACAACACGGGTACCACCTTAGTACACCACTGGCACCTCCTGTCAATATATGAGGGCCCAATAGTTCGGTTAAAGATAAGAACCGTTGGACTACATACGCAAGGGACTTGTTTATAGTGGTAAAGGATTGTGTAGATCGGGCCACACTTTCTGAATAAGAAGAACAATGCACAAATACGTTAAAGATTCGGCCGAACAACACACCTCAGATTTTGAATTTAGGGTTCTTATGGACTGGTTGCCCTACCTAGAACGCCACAACTCCATCTGTCCTCTATGTGGCCTAGTCGGCTGGGTCTGTAGAATACACCGACTGCATCTCTGTAGAGGAGTAAGACTTCTCTAACGAGTGTCCTGGATATGACACTAAACAATCTGATAGCGAGGCTTCAGTAATGCTGGAGCTTTGGGGAATACGGAGTGGTAGCACCTGACAGGGCCCTATCAATGGGTCTTATAAAACTGTTTGACATTTAAACTGTGTACTCATTCTAAATTGAATTGCTTGAAATAGAACTGTTTGATATTTTAACCAAGTGCAACAAAAAACTGTGTACTTATGCCAAACTGAATTGGTTAAAATAGAACTGTATTTATGTTCAGCAGCGTGTAAACAAATGACTGATGTTTAATTGAGTTGTTAGTGAAACATAGCAAGACTCGGAACCATTTAACTTTGTAGACATGTTAAATTGAATTGTGTGAAATTGAACTGTTTGATCATTCGACTGTATGTGAACAAATGACTGATATTTAATTGAATTATATGTAATACATTGCAATACTGGTAGAAATTAAACTGTGTGCAAATAAATGATGAATCCTAATTACCCAACCCCTCCGCTCGGGCAGGATATGACACAAGGTCAATTTTTAAGCGGAGTTTAACAGGTTTCAATTCAGAGTTTTCCTTCTCCTAGACTAGTTGCCTTACTAAGGCTGAAGAACTCATTCTGTCCTACTATTCACCCATAGCTGGAGGGAGAATAATTGGATTCATACCTTTCCCAAGTGTATTAGTGCTATGTGAAATGCAATCATTCTCGTCCAGGATTTGTGTCCAATTCCTAGGACGATAGCCATTACACCACGGGCACCTCCATAAATAAATGATTAATAGTAAATAGAATTCTTATTAGAAAGAAATAAGTAAAACCATTTAGTTGTGTGAAAAAATGAGCTCAGAATCGTTTAAAGATGTTATCTACAAAATGTGTTTTGAAATAATATATATATATATATATATATATATATATATATATATATATATATATATATATATTATTTCAAAACACATTTTGTAGATAACATCTTATAAACAGGGTTGAGCTCTCTAGCGAATGAGGTAATTGTGTTGCCATTAGCGTATATGCAAGGCTCTTCAAATGAATCGAGCTCTCGGTAGCTGTTAAGCTGTTAAGCAGATATATGTAAACAATAACAATTGTGATTCATAACCGTTTAAATTCCCTTCGCTTGCGCTGGTTTCCTCGCGGTAGAATCTTGGATTGGCGTTTGAGTCAACCAGGTTTCGATCCCAGCTTCGGGAATCTAGCCTGTCTAGCCACACTGATAGAACGAAACAGATCTGTCTGTGTATGACAATATATATATATATATATATATATATATATATATATATATATATATATATAAAGGATTTGGCATTAAATAACCTACAATGGTTGATATGCTATAAAACCAAAACAAATCTGTCCTCTATGGGTAAATAGTTGGACAGACTAGGTTCTTCAGACATGAATTTTTGAGAAGGAAAACTCCTGCTTAAATCCAGCTATAGTCTGCTTAAAAAATTGAATTTGTGTCGCAACTAGCCACTGGCAGAGAAGTTGACAGTGTTTATGCTTTTTAGTCTCTACTCGTAAATAAAATGAACAAATGCAATGAATACTGAAGAGTTTTGTTTTTTGCTGGAATGTCAGAAATTTGACTACGCAATAAAATATTGACTGATTCACGAAAGAAAAAAGAGAAAAAAATTATTTGACGCTATCACAATTGAAGCATTGGACATATCAAAGAAAGCAGTGTGCAACTCTTTAAAAGGAAGCATTTTAATGTTAAGTTGAATCAGCTTGTATAAGTTCTATATTAGGAATAATGTCTGGAATTTCGACACTTTGGCTAAAACAAGTTGAAATTTCTTCGGCCTCCCTTTTTTTTTTACCGACAACGAGACATTAGACTGAGATTGACTGTTTAAAAATCAAGCTTAAATCTGATTGGCTAGTGAAGTTTATAAACCACTGATGTGAATTCCCGAGATGGGGGATTATTGTTATACTGAAGGGTCTCTAACACAAGGACTCAAAAATGGCATTACTCTCTGGGGTAGAGGCACAACAGGCAAAAAATGAAAAAGTAAGAAGTCGGGGTGATTTCCGCCTGTTATTATGCTAATAAAACTGATAATCTGCTATCCGACCCACCATCAAAAGGAATGCACGTACGAGGTGCATTCGATAAGTTTCTAGAATTTTTTCGTATGGGCATTTAAAATTGTCATAGACTCTTAAAAATTCACTATATTATTGCAAAACATCTTATGAGATGACTCACCAATTTTTAGGATTTCAGCTTTAAATGAACAGCTACAGTAGCAATTGGAATACACCCTACTAAAACCTGATTGTCACAGCTGGGTAATTTCAAAAATGCCATCTGACACTTTAGAAGAACGATATGCAATAAAATTGTGTTTTAAACTTGGAAAAAATGATGTCACAGAAACGTATGGAATGGTTTAGACTGCTTTTGGAGCATCTTGCATGAATCGAGCATCAGTTTTTGAGTGGCATAAGAGATTCAAGGAAGGCAGTATCATTGTTCCACTACAAGGATGATTTCGGCTTTAAATAATCCACGAAAGTTCATATACCATTAAACAAAGAATTAAAACCAAACAGATATGGTCGATAGTCAGCTATATCTTTTTCAATACACAGTTGGATAAAGAGAAAATTATAAATAAGGATAGATAGATCGATAGATCGATAGATAGATAGATAGATAGATCGATAGATCGATACTAATGAGAATTAGATTAGAACGGATTGATATATATATATATATATATATATATATATATATATATATATACATATATGTACATATATATATATATATACATATATACACATATATGTACATATATATATATATATACATATATACACATATATGTACATATATATATATATATACATATATACACATATATGTACATATATATATATATATACATATATACACATATATGTACATATATATATATATATACATATATACACATATATGTACATATATATATATATATACATATATACATATATATATATATATATATATATATATATATATATATATATATATCAATCATATACATATAAGAAAATTTCGAAAGAGAATAAGAGTCGTTGTTCATCGAAGAACAAACGCCTTCAGTTTTTAATCGGCGTTTTCTGACCGTAAGAAATTCACATGTGATAATATCATTGCTCAGTTTTTTTTAGCAAAAACTGTATTTCTTTGTTGCTAATTTTCCTTATCATTTTGATTAAAGTACCTGCCTTCTTTCCGCCCCCCCCCCTCAATTAAATCTAAAGGGGCATATCCGATAATTACTTTTCAAATCGCATACAATTAACTTTTTACATGTGTACTGCAATTCCGGACAAATTATCATTATCTGGTGGCTGGATTTGGTTTGGTTTTATTTTATGGCATATCAACCATTGTTGGTTATTTAATGCCAAATCCATTTTCATACATATAAACAGTTCTATTTCAAACAGTACAGTTTAGCATGAGTACAATTCTTGCTTACACAGCGAAATGTAAAAACAGTTCTATTTCAAACAATTCAGTTCAGCCTAAGTACACAGTTTAAGTGTCAAAAACAGTTCTATTTCAAACAGTTCTGATAAGCATAAGTACGCAGTTTGGTTCTATTTGACCTATAGATAGGACCCTGTCAGCTGCTACCATTTCGAGCCCAAGTTGACCTGGGAGCGATGGCAATGAAGGGGTACTCAGCATTCCCCAATGCTCCAGCATTACTGGAGCCTCACCATCAGATTGTTTCGTATCATATCCAGGACACTCATTGGGCGAGCCTTACCCCTCTGCAAAGGTGGAGTCGGTGTATTCTACAGTCTCAGCCGACTGGGCCACCAGTAGCTGGAGTTAGGGGCAAGCTGGAGTTGGGGGCAAGCTGGAGTTGGACAGCAAGTCTGGCTTGAATTATCGCACTCTTCCTCGATATGTCCTTCTTCTTGAAAATTCACCAATACTACTGTACCGAGGTTGGCGCGGCTGCATGTGTGTGTATGTGTCTGTTCGGGGACGGTGGAGAAACGAAAATTCACAGTAATCGGAATATTTTCTTATACGGAGATTACACATAACGTATTAATGATTCAAAATTATATCGGCCGTCTTGATGTTAGAGTGGGTGCAGAAACACTCACAGAAATTCGCATTCATTCATTCACACACACACATATACTCCCCAACCCCCATAGGGTTGAGTTCTCTGGCGAAGAAGTAATCATGTTGCCATTAGCGTTCATTGCAAGCCTCTTCGTATTTGAATTGAGGTCTCGGCAGCCGTTGAACGGATGTATATAAACAATAGTAATTGTGATTCATAACCGTTTAAAATTTACTTCGCAGCTAATGGCTGTTCGTGGCTGAATGGTTAGAAGCTTTGGCTTGGCGTTTGAGTCAAACCGGGTAGCTACTGTCAAGCCACACTGATGAGTTCTGATAGAACGAAACAGATCTGTTTGTGGACGACTATCGATATATATATATATATATATATATATATATATATGTGTGTGTGTGTGTGTGTGTTTGTATATATTCATATATATCATCAAGTTTCGACAGCATGGAGTTCCCTGACTCTCTCTCTCTCTCTCTATTTCTCTCTCTCTCTTGTGATCTGTCTCCATCGTCTAGGAGTGATTCCTGGCAGGTTCTCTTGACTGTATCTAATGTCCGCACTGGGCTGATGTAAGTCCTTGTTAGTCGGCCAACACTGGTGCATCTACATATAGAAATCCATAAAGAACGTCGCTTATGAGTTCGTCCTCACTTCAGCATTGCCCCACGTACCTTGTTCGTCATACCTAGATGGTATGTGAGATGAGAGATGAGCAGCCGTACAGTAGCTGTTTTTCGAGGTGCTGCATCCAGGATTTGTTCCGAACAGCACGTAGCATTTTTGTGTTGTTCCAATCAAGTATTTTTTTATATTTTTTTTTTATATAGGGCATACCTTTTTAGGATTAAATTTTTAACGGATTTTTTTAACCATAACATTATAGGATTCATACCAGTTCTGTTTTAGTGAGCAGATATAGCGCGGAGTCTCCCCCACCCGTCGCTATCGTTCATCCCTCCTGGCAGGTCCTCAGGACTGGATCCGGAGTCGGTAAAGAGCTAAAAGAAAATGGTTTCATATTTAAAAAGAAAGTCAACAGACGATATCCTGAAGAAAGTATGATAGATGCAGATTATGCAGACGATCGATCGCTTCTATTAAATACACATGCCTACGCCGAATGCCCGTTGCACAGCCTGGAGCAAGCAGCAAGAGGCATGGGCCGCTATATAGATGCAGTTAAAACAGAGTTCATGTGTTTTAAACAAGTTTTCAGCCATTCCCACATTAAATGGCTAGCCTTAGAAATTAGTAGACCAATCACATACCTTGGCAGCTATATCTCATCAACTGAAAGCGATGTTAACTTACACATAGTGAAAGCATCGGTTGCTATTGACAGGCAGTTAATCATATGAAAATCTGATCTTTCTGATAAAATGAAATAGGATTTCTTCCAAGCTTAAGCCGTATCACTACTACTATATGGATGCACCACAAGACATTAGTAGACCAGTTCACATACCTCAGCAGCAATATCTCATTTTCTGAACACGATGTCAACATACGTAGAGGAAAGTCATGGATTGTTATTGACAGCTTATCGATCATATAAAAATCTGATCAAATAAAACGGGAAATCTTCCAAACTGTTGCAGTGTTCATACTATTGTATGAATGCACCACCTTGATGCTTACGAAACAGCTCGAGAAAAAGCAAGATGGAAACTACACAAGAATGCTCCGTGCTGTTTTAAACATATTCTGGAAGTAACATCCTGCAAAGCAGCAGCTGTATGGCCACTTACCGCTTATTTCATCCAACTAAGATGAATAAAACATCCTGGACACTCCCAATGAACGAAGAACGAACTCATAAGCGACAATCACTTATGGACTCCTTCGCATTGACATGACTTTGTTGGCTGACCTGCAAGGACTTAAATGCATCAACTCTGTTCGGTCATTGGATACAGTTTAGAGAACCTGTCGAGAATGATGGACGGTAAAGACGGATGAAGAGAGAGAGAGATAGAGAGAGAGAGAGAGATAGAGAGAGAGAGTTGATATATGTATATTTCAAAATGAATAGGTCCACTAAGAGATGTGTATTTTTAAATTAAAAAAAATTTAAGAATAATTTATTTCGTTCTTACATACGAGTATGTTTCTAGCTTGCTGCTTTCGTCAGTGAACATTTAGTAATTTACGAGTTTTTTTGCTTGGATGTAACACAAGGCCATATGAATAGTTGTAATCATACACCCAAAGAGTGTGTAGGATCGCCTCGTCAGTGATGTTCTTGGGATTCTTCAAAGTTTCGGGTCTTCCAATGCCATACTTGTTCGCCCAAGCTACCTATATATATATATATATATATATAGGTAGCTTGGGCGAACAAGTATATATATATATATATATATATATATATATATATATTGTACAGACTTCACAATTACAGTGGCCAATATATGAAATAGAGCTAGTAGAACGGTGAAAATAGATTCAAGAAGGAATAAAAAAACTTTCCTTATCACCTGATGATCGGGAAAACATAAAACTGATCGTAGCAAAGCAACTGTTTATGTCATAAATCCGTTTTCAAATCCGTTTTCAAATCTATATACATATAACTTCCTGAAGATGACTCTAAAGTCAGAAACACACCTAGAAGCAAAAAAATAAAAAAACCTAAAATCTAATTCACTTGGGGATATATTTAATTAAAATTATTTACTTTTCTCTCCTTGGACCAATAAAAAAAAAGAAAATTACTTTTCTCTCACTGGACAAAAAAAAAAAAGAATATATATATATATATATATATATATATATATATATATAAATTTCAAGACGGATTTAAATATTTTATTTATTTTATTTATATTTATGAATCACACACACACACACACACACACACACAAAAAAAAAAAAAATATATATATATATATATATATGTACGTGTGTGTGTATCCTTTATTCATTTTGAAATTTAAAAGTGAATTTAAGACCCAAGCAAGTGTATCTATACTGCTAGTTTCACGCTTTCACGACCATCAGGCGATAGAATATATACTGTGCACCATAATTGTGTAGCCTGCAGGACTACTTCAGATTGTTATTTATATAATTTACATTTCACCAATATCAATTATATATATATATATATATAATGCTCGACATTCTGCTATATTTCCTGCCCAGTCGGCTGGAGCTGTAGAATACACCGACTGCTTCAACGAATGTCCTGCATATGACATTAAACAATCTGATGGTGAAGTTTCAATAATACTGGGGTTTTGGGGAAAGCCGAATCCCTGTTTAATGCCATCGTTCCCCGGTTCACTCTGACCCGGAGTTGTAGCATCTGATAAGGTCCTATGAATGGGTCAAATAGAGCTAAACTGTGTGCTTATGCAGGACTGAATTGTTTGAAATAGAAGTTTTTAAATTTCTCTACGTGTAAACAAAAAACTGTACTTATACTTGGCTGAAGTCGACAGTGTTGGTTATAGACAGACGGGAGCGTTGGCAGTGTGTGCGTAACGGTACATACGAACGAACTGGACAACTAAATGCTAATGATTGCCGCTTATATTTATCAAACATTTTTCAAAAATAGGAATCACTGGCCGCAGTTTGAAAGTTGCCTCAAATCGTCTTCAGACCGCGGCGCAATATACATCAAGTTGGATTTAGTCGAAAGCGAGAAGTTTTTAGCATGAAGGAAATACACGCGGAACCACCTTTCCCGTGTGATTACGTTAGAAACGGTTACTGTAAACGCGTAATAACATCAACCACCGAATGTAAACGTGTTTTTTTTAAATCACTAACTGCACACTAAAAATGAAGATTAACGTCCAATGTAGTCTCTGCTCTTAATTGATCTGGCGTATATATATATATATATATATATATATATATATATATATATATATATTATTCTCTTAATACCCTGTCCGGTGGCAAAAGCTGATTGGTAGCGCCAGGAGTGGCAGTACCGCCTTGAGCTACCGAAACTGTGTTATCAACCCTGGTTGGCGGCTGATGAGGGCAGGGTATCGCACGTGCTTTCACACATTGTATGATGAAAAAAAAAATCATATATGTGTGCTGTATGGTCCTATTTGCATGTGTGAGCGTGCAAATATGCATATCTATAAGTGGTCTCACTTCATTTATAACTTTCTTCATGTTACCACACAGTTTCTTTGTTTTAAATGGTATATCAACCTTCATGGGTTATTTAATGCCAAAGACATACTTGTTGAAGAACAGAAATTATATTATTTATCCCATCGCTGGAGGGATAAGGTGGTTCATATCATTACTGGTGGTATAAGTCCAAAAGAGAATGTAATCGCATGACTGGAGTTCGAACTCGCTTACTACGATGTCGCTGTCCAGTACGTTAACCACTACACCACGGGGACTCCACCACACAAAAAGACAAGAAATCTATTATGCTTGCTATAAAAATGCCCGTGAGGAAGGTCATGGTTACCGTTGTTGGGAATGGACACGATGACCCGTCGATAATTTGTTTGCACACGGACGGTTTAAGGTTTCTTTGTTTAATGGCATATCAACTCTTTTTAGGTTATCTAATACCGAAGCCATTCTCCTAGAAGAACAGTAGTGGTGCTATTTAACCCATAGCTGGGAGGATAAGGGGATTATAACCTTTCCCAAGGGTATTTGCCCGAAAGTGAACGTAATAGCGCGAACTGGAGTACGAACTCGCGTTATACGATTCCGCAGTCAATCGCTTTAACCATTACACCACGGACGGATTAATGTATTCTTATCAAACACCTGGCCCAGTCGGCTGGTGGAGGGGCCGTAGAATACACCGACTGCACCTCTGCAGAGGGGTAAGATGAGTGTCCTGGATATACAATGTGAGGCTGTACACCCTTGTGTGTGTGTGTGTGTGTGTGTGTGTGTGTGTGTGTGTGTGTGTGTGTGTGTGTGTATGCCTGAGTGTGGTTGTACCTTTTTGTGTGTGCGTTCGCATATATGTGTATAGGCAGAGTATCCCTTCATTGCCATCGCTTCCAGGTCCACTCTGGCCCGGTGTGATAACATCTGATAGCGTCCAATCTATGAGTAAAATAGAACTAAACTGTGTACTTATGCTAAACAGAACTGTTTGAAATAGAACTGTTTTTGACACTTAAACTGTGTACTTAGGCTGAACTGAATTGTTTGAAATAGAACTGTTTTTACATTTCGCTGAATAAGCAAGAAATGTACTCATGCTAAACTGTACTGTTTGAAATAGAACTGTTTATATGTATGAAAATGGATTTGGCATTAAATAACCAACAATGGTTGATATGCCATAAAATAAAACCAAACCAAATCCAGCCACCAGATAATGATAATTTGTCCGGAATTGCAGTACACATGTAAAAAGTTTATTGTATGCGATTTGAAAAGTAATTATCGGATATGTCCCTTTAGATTTAATTGAGGGGGGGCGGAAAGAAGGCAGGTACTTTAATCAAAATGATATGAAATAAAATTGTTTTTACATTTAGCTGTGTGTAAACAAAAAACTGTACTTATGATAAACTGAATTGTTTGAAATAAGAATTGTTTATATGTAGGAAAATAGATTTGGCATTAAATAACCTATTCTGGTTGACATGCCATAAAACTAAACAAAACCAAATCAAAAGATAATTCTTATGCTAAACTGAATTATTTGTAATTGCGTAAAACCATTTAAAAGCGCGAAAAAAAAAAATGAGCTCAGGCTCGTTTAAAACTATTTTCTTCAAAATGTGTTAAAAAATCATAAATTTAATATAAATGTATAAAGAGGACTTGGCATTAAATAACCTACAATGGTTGATATGCCATAAAACCCAACCCAACCAAATCCTATATATTTAATATTCATGTATAAAGAGGATTTGGCATTAAATAACCTACAATGGTTGATATGCCACAAAACCCAACCAAACCAAATCCTATATATTTAATTTATATGCATAAAAAAGATTTGGCATTAAATAACCTACAATGGTTGATATGCCATAAAACCCAACCAATAAAAAAAAATCCCAGCTATAATTCATTTGACCACACATATATAAGTGTGTATCTCATTTACCATTTCAACCACCTTGACAACGATCCCAACATTAACCTCCCACTCGTCTAACATATCTCGGTAACTCGTTATCACATATGCAAAAAAAAAAACCAATCAAAAAACAACCCCCCCCCCACCAAAAGAAACAATAAACAAAAGAAAAAAAGCATAAAACCCAACAAAAAAATTCCTGCTTGATGAACGACTACTGTTTGCCACGGACAGTTTAAGAGAATGAGGAAAAATTAAATAAACAAATAAATCTTGCCAATGTCTTTTTGACAGGCGCAACGGGAAGTTTTAAATGACAAAGCCCTATACAAAGGCAAACTATAAAGGAAAGGAAAATTTGGTAAAATTCGATATATGCCTATTATCCTCTACGAGTTGTATTTTGTATGCACTAAAGTGATTGATTTGAACGTGTAAAGAATCTTATGCAAATTTAAAATAATACGCTTATTCCCGATAATTTAGGAAATTTACTAAGCTTTTTGCTTAGATGTGGCACAAGGCTATATGAAAGGGGCACCCAATGAGACTCGAACTCACTCGTGTAGGTTTGCTAGTCGAGCTTGCTAACCTTTACACCACCGGAGGCCTGGAAGAGTTGGTAATCGGAGTCTGAATACTGAGGAGAGTCCTGGAAACCTGAGGAGACTTGCTGTCACTCAGACTTCAGTGAAAAACCATCTGCTAAAATTGGTGTGAAAAACACGCAAGGAGTATAATAATAATAATAATAATAAGACCTTGCTTGAGAATTAAAAAAACTGTGGAACATGAAAATAACGATTGTGCCAATTGTGATTGGTGCGTTAGGCACAGTAACTGAAGGATTATTAAAGGGCCTGGAGGACTTGGAAGTTGGTGGACGGGTAGAGACTATCCAAACGACAGCATTGCTGAGGACGGCCAGAATACTGAGACGAGTCCCGGAGACTAGAGGAGACTTGTTGTCACTCAAACTCCAGTGAAAAACCATCAGCCAATACTGATGTGAAAAACTCTAGTGGAGTAAATGATAATAATAATAATAATGATAATTTCGACATACACACGGATCACCTAATCTCGGCCAGAAGACCAAACTTGATAATAATCAACAACAAAAAAGAGAACTTGCAAAATAGTCGACTTTGCTGTCCCGGCTGACCACAGAATAAAACTGAAAGAATGTGAAAAGAAGGATAAGTACCTGGACCTTGGTAGGGAATTGAAAAAACTGTAGAATATGAAGGTGAAAATTATACCAATTGTAATTGGTGCTTTTGGTACAATAACTAAAGGATTACTAAAGGGACGAGTGGAGACCATCCAAACGACAGCATTATTGAGAACGGCCAGAGTCCTGGAGACTTTAGGAGACTTGCTGTCACTCAGATTCCAGTGAAAAACCATCGGCTAACGCTGATGTGAAAAGCTCTAATGAGTGAATAATAATAATAATAATAATAATAATAATAATAATAATAATAATAATAATTGGAAAGTAGTGTTAAATAACAAGAAAAAAGAATTTGTTCTTTGTTGGATTTTGCTGATCCATCCGACCACGGAGCGAAAATGAAAAAAAGAAAGCGAAAAGATTGACAAATACTTAGACCTTGCCGGAGAGCTGAAAAAGTTGTAGATCATGCAGGTAGGTGACGGTGATACCAATAACAATTGACACACTTGGAACAGTCCCCAAGGACTTGGAAAAGAGACAGTCGGGATTGAAAATCAGAGAAAGAATTGAGATCAAAGAGACCATAGCTGATTAATTTGGTTTAGTTTTTTTTGTTTTAATGGCATATGAAACTTCGTAGACTTTTTAATACCAAAGCCATCCCTGAATAAGAGTAAAGTAAGTAAAGTTATCTCCCTTTAGTCGAGGGCGACCAGAAGGCTCCCTTTTCAATAGCTACTACACCAAGGTGTAGGGGAGGGTGCTACTCCTTTCCCTGGATTACTCCACTTTACCCTTGATACATACCTTACATTGCTGAGTCTTAAGCAAAGAGGTATCAAGTACCATTTTAAAAGTATTTGGTATGATGCGACCTGGGATTGAACCCAGGTCTCCCGGACGATTGGCAAACACTCTACCAATGAGCCGACCCTAACCTTAATCCCTAGCTCGGAGGATAAGGAGGGTAATCCTTTTCCCAAGGGTATTAGTCCTAAAATAAACTTTATAACACGGCTGGAATTCGAAAGTGCTTACTACCACATCACAATATCCAGAACAGACATGGAGCCCTGAGGAGACTTACTACCACTCTGACTCTTGTGAAAGACCTGTCATATCGAGGACGACATTTTTAGGGGGATGCTTACCCCCCGGTAAAGGGTGCAATCAGCCTCTCGTACCTCCCGTTGATTCATATTAATTCATAACGGTACTGTTGCAGTTGTTGTTGTTTTCAAGGTTGCGACTAGCAAGCGTTATTTCAAATATTATCAAAGGTGACTGATTTACCACGAGCCAGTAGGCAACAACTGAGTTTGCTAAAATGAAGTCTGGCTTAACTGGTTGGTGAAACTCAGAAGGCAGAAAGATCTGTTCCGGAGAAAAATTTGTTAACTGAAAAGAAAATATGTGTATACACTCACGTTAAATGCACTCACGTTAAAAACACTCGCACTAAAAACATTCACGTTAAATGCACTCACGTTAAAAAACACTCGCACTAAAAACATTCACGTTAAATGCACTCACGTTAAAAAACACTCGCACTAAAAACATTCACGTTAAATGCACTCACGTTAAAAACACACGCACTAAAAACATTCACACTAAAGACACTCGCACTAAAAACGCTCACGCTAAAAACACTCATGCTAAAACACTCGCACTAAAAACATTCACACTAAAGACACTCGCACTAAAAACGCTCACGCTAAAAACATTCACACTAAAGACACTCGCACTAAAAACGCTCACGCTAAAAACACTCATGCTAAAAACACTCGCACTAAAAACGCTCATGCTAAAAACACTCATGCTAAAAACACTCGCACTAAAAACGCTCACGCTAAAAACACTCATGCTAAAAACACTCGCACTAAAAACGCTCATGCTAAAAACACTCATGCTAAAAACACTCACACTAAAAACACTCATGCTAAAAGCAGTCGCGCTAAAAATATTCACGCTAAAAACACTCGCACTAAAAACACTCACGCTAAAAACACACACGGAAAAAACACTCACGTTAAAAAAACTTACATTAAACACTCACACAAAAAACAATCATACAAAAAAAAACATGCAAAAACACTCACGCATGAACACTCACTGATGCATTATCACTAATGCTAAAAATACCCGCGCTAAAAATTCGTTTAAACATTAAAACACTCTTATTAAAAACTCTCACACTTAAACACTTATACTTTGAGAATCATGGAAAAAAATTCACGCTAAACACACACACTCGTGCTAAAAACACTCGTGCTTAAACACACACGGTAAAACACTCATGCTAAAAGCACTTAATCTAAAAATACTCTCACTTAAACACTGCCGCTTAAAAACAAGGATACTGAAACTCTCACGCTAAAAACTCCCGCCAATAAGTTCATGCTAAAACACTCACGCCAATAACATTTGTGCTAAAAACACTCACGCTAAAAACATCCACTCATAAATACTTACGCTTAAAAGCTCTGGTTAAAAAAAAACACGCTTAAAACACTTATGTTAAAAACAATCATGCTAAAAGCACTTACGCTAAAAGCAATCACGCTAAAAACATGTTAAAACACTCGCGCTAAATAACATTCACGCTTAAAATGTTACGCTAAAACCACTTACTCAAAAAACACTCATTCTAAAAACCGCTTCCGCTATAAGCAAGCGCGCTAAAACCATTCACGCATAGATAAGTATGTCAAAACCACTTACGCTAAAAACACTCACGCTAAAAACAATCACGCTAAAAACAAAAAGGTTTTGAAAAATCATAGTAAAACCACTTTCACTAAAAACACTCACGCTACATGCTAAACGGCCTACGTTAAAACACTACCTCTAAAATCACTCAGAGTTAAATATTCACGGTAAAATTAATTATGCTAAAACCACTCTCGTTTAAAACACCCACTCTAAAAACACAGATGCATAAACACTCTTGCTAAAAACACTCACGCTGAGAATACTCATGCTAAAAACACTCACTCTAAAAATATACACGCTTAAATATTCACGCTTAAAAAACACTCACGCTAAAAACTCATACTAAAAACATTCTTGCTAAAACATTTGTGCTAAAAATCACGTTAAAAACATCCATATTAAAAACATTCACGTTACAAAAACACTCACGCACAAACACACCTTTAAAAATTCAGACTAAAACTAATCACGCTAAAAAACTCTCACGTTTAAACACTCATGCTAAGAATTCCCACGCTAAAACACTCATGCAAAAAAAAAAATCATGCTAAAACACTCTCCCAAACAATATTAGTGCTAAAACGATACATGTTAAAAATCATGCTAAAAACATGTATATTAAAACAACTCACGCAACCCCCCCAAAAAAACTCATGCTTAAACATTCATGTTAAAAAAACGACGTTTAAATACTCACGCTAAATCAGTCACGGTAAAACCACTTACCCAAAAAAACACCCGCGTTAAAACCACTTATGCTAAAAATACTTACGCTAAAACACTCAAGCAAAAAAGTGTCTCTCAAAAGTCACGCATAAACACTTATTGTTTAAAAAAACTCACGCTAAAACACTCATGACTAAATACTCATTCTGAAAACACCCACGCTAAAAATACTTACGCAAAAAACAGTCATATGAATAAAACACACACGCTAAAATACTCACGTTAAAATACTGACGCTTAAAACACTTACCACCAAAACATGTTACAACACTAATACATAAACACTCATGTTAAAAACGCTTACGCCAAAAACATGTTGAAAACACAAAAACTTAAAGACGCAAAAATCACTCAATCTAAAACAACAAATAATAAAAAAAACACTCATACGAAAACTACCCACTTAACGCCAAAAACACTCACGCTAAAAAGATGTTAAAAAACTTTCACTAGAAACTCTCACGCAAAAATAATCATGCTAAAACACTTTCTCTTAAACACTCACGCTGAAACACTCACGTTAAAAACAATCTTAAAAACTCACGCTAAAAACACTCACGCTAAAGACTTTGCGCTAAATAATCTCGCAAAAACACTTACACATAAACACACATACCTAAACATTTAAGGCTTACGCTAAAAAGACTCATGTTAAAAACACACACCCAAAAACAAGTTACGCTTAAGCACTTATGCTAAAAACAATTGCGCTAAAAACATTCACTCTTAACAACTGATGCTAAAAACTCTCACGTTTAAAAACTCACGCTAAAACCCCTCTCGCTTTAAATTCTGACTCCTAAAAACTCATGCCAAAAACAATCATTCAATCTCCCACACTAAAAAAATCACGCTAAAAACACTCATTTATCGTGCATAAAAATGGATTTGGCATTAAATAATCCACCAAGGTTGATATGCCATTAAACCAAAACAAAACAAACCAAAACAAACTGATACCAGTCATGCTAAAACCACTTTCCCTGAAAACAGGTTAAAAACACTAATATACTTGGCCCAATTGGCTAGGGCTGCAGAATTAATCTGACCCATCACTGCAAAGACTCCCCCAACGAATATCCTAAACAAACTGAAAGTGAGACTCCAGTAATCTACTTATGCTGAACTAAATTGTTTGAAATAGAACTGTTTTTATATTTAACTATGTGCAAACAAGAAACTGTACTTATCCTTAACTGAATTGTTTAAAATAGAAGTATTTTAAATTTAAACTGCATACTTATGCTAAACAGAATTGTTTGAAATAGAACTGTTTATGTGTATAAAAATGGATTTGGCATTAAATAATCCACAAGGGTTGATATGCCATAAAACCAAACCAAAACAAAGCAAAACAAACTCAACCTAAAAACCTCAGTCATGCTAAAACCACACTTGCTAGAAATACACGCTAAAATCACACGTGAAAAAGCAATCATGCTGAAACTACACACGCTAAAAACAGTCATGCTAAAACCACTCACGCTTAAACACTTACACTAAAACCAATTGCGCTTAAAAACACACACACTTAATGTTTAAGCGTGAGTGTTTAAATGTGATTTTTTAAAACTAAAAACCATTCACTATAAATGCCCATGGGGTAAAAAAAAACTCATGCAAAAAATACTCTCGTTTAAACATTCATGCTAAGAAAACTCACGCTTAAAATCTCACGATTGAAAAAATATGCAAAAACTCACACGCTTAAAAACTCACGCCAAAAGCATGCATGCGCAAAAAAAATCAGCCGAATTATTGTGCTAAAACAAGTCATGCTAAAAGCACTCACGCAAAAAATACACACATAAGCACACACGCATAAATACTCACTGAATGTTAAACATTCACGCTAAAAACATTCGCATTAAAACCACACACGCTAAAAACAGTCATGCTAGAACCAGTCACGCTAAAAAAAACAAAGAAAACTCTCACGCTTAAAAACACTAACACTTAAAACCCTTTCGCTTAAAACTCTGTCTCTTAAAAAACTTACGCAAAAACACCCACGCTTAAAAACTCTCACGTTTAAAAACTCTCACGCTTAAAAAACCTACGCAAAAAAACACTCAGGGCTTAAAAACTCTCACGCTTAAAACTCTCATGTTTAAAAACTCTCACGCTTAAAACTCTCACATTTAAAATACTTACGCAAAAACACTCACACTTAAAAACTCTCATGCTTAAAACGCTCACCCTTAAAAATCTAAAGTTTACAACACTTACTCCAAAACTCAGAAAAAGACACCCTTAAAATCAGTCACCCATAAAAACTCTCACACTTAAAAACTGTCATGCTAAAACACTAACGCTTATAAAAACTTACGCTTAAAAACACTCACGCTAGAAAAACTCTCACTGTAAAAACTCGCACGCTAAAAATTTTCAGGCTAAAAACTATCACACTTAAACACTCACGCTAAAAGCAAAAATGCTCATCCTTAAAAAATCTCACGCATAAAAACTCTCACGCTTAAAACACTCACACTTAAAAAATCACGCTAAAAAAGGCAAAAACCTCTCACCCATAAAAATTCTCACGCCTAAAACACTCGTGCTTGAGCGTGAGCGTTTTGCTTTCAGCGTGAGTGTTTAAAAAAAATCTCACTTTTATAAACTCTCACGCTTATAAAAAAAATTCACGCTAAAAACACTCACACTTAAAACAATTAAACACTCACACTAAAAACACTAACACTTAAAAAACACTTAAAAAAAAGTTAAAAAAAAAAAAAGTTAACCCTTAAAAACTCTCACGTTTTAAAACACTTGCGCCAAAAACATGCATGCTAAAACACTTGCGAAGAAAAAAATCACCCGAACGTTTGTGCAAAAACAACTCACACTAAAAACACTCACCCTGAAATCACGCACATAAAGACTCACTGATGCATTAACACTCACGCTAAAAAAAACTCACGTTAAAAACAATCACGCTAAAATACCCACGTTAAAAAAACTCACGCTAAAAACGATCACGTTAAAACTACACACACCAAAAACAATCGAGCTAAAAACACGCTAAAACATGATAAGAAACAAATGCATAAACACTCATGTTAGCAACACTCACACTTAAAAACACTTATGCTAAAACCACTCAAACTAAAAACACTCTCGCTAAAAACACTTGCGCAAAAAACACGATAAAAAATGTCATACTAAAACCACTAATGCTCAAAATATGTTAAAGACACTAAAATGCATAAAAATTCGCGCTAAAAAAACTCACGCTAAAAACTCTCACGCAAATAACACGTTCAAAAAACAATCATACACCTAAACCCTTACGTATGAAGACATCATCATCCTCATGTCGTGCCGCCAGCAGGGATAGCCCTGAACCTCTCTCGCCACTTCTCCCTATCGTTCATCGCCTCTGGCAGGTCTTCCGGGCTACATCCCATATCCTCACATAGCTGCTGTATGTATGTTCGAGCTGGTCGTCCTGCTTTTGCGCGGGCATATGTGGGGGTCCATAGGAGTACATCACTTATGAGCTCGTCCCCGCTTCTCCAGCAGTGTCCTGCATGTCTGGTTCGTCTAACTTGGATAGTTTTCGTGATGGGAGCCAGGTGGCCGTATAGTTGGTGCCTTAAGTGAATGCAAACAAAGGATTAATAATAAATACAACAGTTGATATGCCATAAATCTTCACAAAACGAAACATAGCAAAATCAATCAGTGAAACATTTTTAATAAATATAATTGACGTTGAACAGTAGATAAATATGTAGTTTAGAAGTAGCCTTGTTTTAATTAAACCTTCTAGCATTCGTACTGTGTGGATTAGAAATTACTAGCTCAGTTGCTTCCAGGCTGCAGTTGTCTCCTTGTCTAAAATGTGTGAAAGCTGAGTTGACTGTCAGGTATCTAACGTGCCTCTCAAGGGGAATGCCAACGGAATCTAAGCAATTTAAAGTACCTCTGAAGCATAATATCTAAGGAACGTGAGCAGTTTTTACCTGCTACAGGAGACTTGGTTCCCGCTGAGTACCCTACTTTAAACGACCTTGTATTACATCTTAACCTCGTGATGAGCTAGATAAATACTAATAGTATGGAAGTATCGTTAGGCATAAAAAATGTTTGCAAGTTTTTCTTCTTTCAGATTGATTCCCACTCCAAGGTTAAAGAACCCAGCCTGTCCCCCTATTTACTCATAGCTGGAAAGAGAATAGTTGGATTCGTACTTTTCCCAAGGGTATTATCGTTTTGGGAAATGCAAAAAGCCTTATACAGAATTTGAAGTCGGATCGGCGTGTCCATTTCCTACGTCGATAACCGTTGCACCACAAGCAACTCTTATAAAAATGTGGGTTGTTTTGTTTTTGAAGATTGGGGACATATACACATATTTACATAATGCAAATAAATAATGGATGCAACATGACTTCTGAAAAGAACTAAAATAGTTTAATTATGCCAGATTATAAAAGAATCGTTTTCAAAAAAAACGAATTTTTTCATCTTTTCCATTTTGGGGGGATTCGTGTGAGTCTATGCAGTCGTGAGAACTGGGGCAGGTGATCACAAAAAACAAAAAACAAAAACAAACCAAAAAAAAAAACGGTTCCTTGACAAACAACAGCAACAGATGTAAATGTTCTGGTATCTACATTTAATGAATTAATTATTAAGTATCAAAACACGTATCGCCTTAACAAAATGGTTTGGATGAGCCGAGTTCAAATTCCCTTGGTATAAGTACACAGTTTAGTTCTGTTTTATCCATAGATAGGACCCTTTCAGATACTACCACTCCGGGCCAGAGTGGACCTGGAAGCGATGCCAATGAAGGAGTACTCCGCATTCCCCGAAGTTCCAGCATTACTGAAACCTCACCATCAGATTGTTTAGTCTCATATCCAGGACACTCATTGGTGGTGGGTTACCCCTCTGCTGAGATGCAGTCGGTGTATTCTACAGTCCCCACCCCAGCCAATTGGGCCAGGTGTTTGATAAGAATACATTAAACAGTCCGTATGCTAACAAATTATCGGCGGGTCATCGTATCCATTCCCAACAACGTTGGTTCCCTGTGGTGTAGTGGCTAACGTATTGGACTACGACATCGTAGTAAGCGAGTTCGAACTCCAGTCATGCGATTAGATTCTCTTTCGGATTTATACCACCAGTAATGATATGAACCACCTTATCCCTCCAGCGATGGGTTAAATAATATCATTTCTGTTCTTCAACAAGTATGTCTTTGGCATTAAATAACCCATGAAGGTTGATATGCCATTTAAAACAAAGAAACTGTGTGGTGGCTGGAAGAAGGTAACGAATGAAGTAAAACCGCCGATTTATAGATATGCATACTTGCACGCACACACACACACTCACGTGCTATGCAAATATGATCATACGGCACACATATATAATAAATATAATCGGCTATCATTAGCAGTTGTGTTCGCCAATGGTCCGGGAGACCGGGGCTCAATCCCTGGTGGAGTCATACCAAAGACTCAAAAAATGGTACTTGATGCTCCCTTGCTGAACACTCAGCATTATAAGGTGGGGATCAAGGGTAAAGTGGAGCAATCCAGGGAAAGAAGTAGCACCCTCTCTTACACCTCGGTGTAGTAGCTATAGAAAAGGAGTGTTTGGGTCAACCTTGACTAAGGTCACCAATTTTACTTTGTCCAGTTCGCTTGCAGGTACCCTTACACACGCACCGCCAATGCTCCAGTCTGTCTACAACCAACTCTGTCGACCTCAGCCAAACCAACAGAAACTTAACCTTGTCATTTGTCAATTAAAATGTTTATGGGTCATTGAATGTCGAAATAATGTTTAATTGTCTTTTTATTGCACTTTTGTTGTCATTAGTTGAACAGTCATATCATTTCAAGAATTTCTAATCTAATACTAATAATCAATTGTTTGAAGTCACTATTTCTATTCAATAATGATTATTTGTTTGCACATAGTCATCAGTGTAGGCAACAACGGAAATGAATTTTTTTCTAAAGACTTAATATTGTCCAATCGCTGAGCCCCAAATTTTGCTTGGACCGACGAAAGGTTCTCTCTGTGGACTTGGCTTAGAATTCATTGCATCGGGATATTTCCATCTAGGATCAGTGAAGTATCCGTGCACTTTATTTAAGGTTTACAGCGTCTCTCCCAGATACATCTGCCTAGGATCAGGATGTAGTATCTGTGCACTCTGTTTAAGTTTATACTGTTTCTCCCGGATACCTCTGCCTAAAATCAGAGTGCAGTACCTGTGCACTCTGCTAAAGTTTACACTATTTCTCCCGGATACTTCTGTCTTGGATTAGAGTGTTGTACCGGTGCTCTTTGCTAAAGGTTTACACTGTTTCTTCAGGATACATCTGTCTAGAATCAGAGTGTAGTATCTGTATTACTTTGCTTAAATCTAAAACATTTCTCCCGGATACTTCTGCTTTGGATCAAAGTGTAGTATCTTTAACCCTGATAATTTCACAGTTATTTAAAAAACGAAAACTATAAAATTATAATAATAAAAAATATATACATTTAAATGGATGACGAAAGTTTGGATTATAGATATTTAATATACTTACCTGTGGATGTTAAAAAGTTCTTATACCAACCAAGAAGAGAAGGAATAACTGAAAAATATATATACAGATTTTTTTTTTTTTTTGATTTGAAGAAATTTTAGATATTTTGTGCTAAGTGTGCAGAACTCTTGTATGACTACGTGGAATTACAGGTACGTTTTATGATTCAAGGTGATTCCTTTCTTGGTTTGGTCCAGAACTTATCAACACGCGTTTATCTATAGCTTTAAGTACGTTAAAACATTCATTCAAAGAAAGTGGGAATTGAGAAAGACAGAAAAAAAAAGATAGATAAATAAAGACAGAAACTAAATAAACGAGGATAATTAAATAAGTTTCCAGACTTTTTTCGTATGAGCACTTTTATTGATAGTATACACATGAAACTCTAGTCCCCTTCGGAGTAATCTCCTCCGGCTGCAATGCACTTGTTGTACCGTTCCAACAACTTCTGGAAGGCCCCATGGAAGTCCTCTTGTGTGAGCATATCAATGACCTTCGTCACAGCCTCTTTCATCTCCTCAATTCTCTCATAACGACAGCCTGTGAGCTCAGGGAATAACCAAAAGTCACAGAGAACAAAGTCTGGACAATAGGGAGGGTGGGGAACTGTCTTAATACCCATCTTGATCAAATAGTCTGTGACAACGATGGAGTTGTGGACTGGTGCATTGTCCTGGTGGAAATGCCACTGATCCGATTTGAAGAGTGCTGGCCTCTTCCATAGGAATCTCTCCTGAACTCCCTTAAAACCTCAACATAGTAACCTTAACCCTAACCCTTTGGACAATCAACTGTGGTTTATTGACTTTCTTACTCCTCCCACACCTCTCATCACCCCTCACAGACTCCCTGCCTTCCTTGAATCTCTTATGCCACTCAAAAACTGATGATCGATTCATGCAAGATGGTCGAAAAGCAGTCTGAAGCATTCCATACGTTTCTGTGGCATTTTTCCAAGTTTAAAACTGAATTTTATTGCATATTGTTCTTCTAAAGTGTCCTCACGTCCAGATTGCATTTTTGAAATTCACCATCTGTGACAATCAGGCTTTAGTAGGGTGTATTCCAATTGCTGCTGTAGCTGTTCATTTGAATCTGGAATCCTAAAAATTGGTCAGTCATCTCATAAGATGTAGAGCAATAACATAGTGAATTTTCAAGAATCTACGACGATTTTAAAAAAGAAACTGAATCTCTATTGTTAGCCATACAAAACTATCCCATAAGAACCGATTATATCAAGGCAAAAATTAGGATACAAATATTGAGAATACAAATAAAATGAACTCTGAGAATAGCTTGTACAGAAATCATAAAATTTAGTCAGTCATCTCATAAGATGTATAGCAATAAGATGCTAAATTTTCAAGGGTCTACGACAATTTTAAATGCCCGTACAAAAAAAGTCTGGAAGCCTATTGAAGGCACCACGTAGCTTAAAGTACGTTAAAACATTCATTCAGCCATTCATTCAAAGAAAGTGGGAATTGAAAAAGACAGAAAAAAAGAAGATAGATAAGTAGGGAGGAAAACTAAATATATATGTACTTACAAATAAGACAGAATTCAAATTATTGACTGTAAATAAGTTATTGAACATAATTTATTCATGTGAAATTCTCGAATCATTTCGACACTAGTTGTGAGTCACGCACCAACGGAGACGTTGCCATCTTTGTGAGAAGTGACTTAGTAACACAGTTGACTCTTCATTAAGAAGCTTTTTATATACAAACGAACAAATATATATATATATATATATATATATTCACTACCATATTTATAAATACATACTAACGAACAAAGTGCGACGTCACCAAAGGTCAACCTTTCTTCCAAAACGCTTTGGAGCAAAAGAACAGTAATCGGTTTCTTTGTTTAATGACATATCAACCTTTGTGGGTTATTTAATGCTAAAGTCAACTTTATAGAAGAATGGCAGTGGTACTGTTTAATCTGATTAATGAAGGATTCGTGGGGGGGGGTCATACTTTTCCCCAGGGGCATTAGTCCGAAAGTGAACGTTATTGCGTGACTGTTGTTCGAACTTGTAAACTACGATGTCACAACCCAGAACGTTAGCCACTACCCCCCTGGGACTCCTGAAGAGTAATTGAGTGTGAGTAATTACTTGTCGCTAAGTATAACTACCCGCTTCTGAAATGTCCCCGACATCTTGTTTGAAAACGTAAATGAAAAGAAAACCACGCTGAATTTTTTGATATGTTAGTAAGTTAACTGCTCGTAGTCAAGGGCGACCCGAGGGGTTCTTTTTTAATAGCTACTACACCGAGGTGTAGAGAAAAGTGCTACTCCTTTCCTAAGATTGCTCCACTCACCCTTGATCCTTACCTTATAATGCTGTGTGTTAAGCAAGGAGATATCAAGTAAAATTTTTCTGAGACTTTGGTGTAACTCGTCCGAGGATTGAACCCTGGTCTCCCGGACCATTGGCGAACACTCTACCCACTAGGCCAATCATAAATGATTGAATAGTTTTATTTGATCCATAAATATCCAAACAGGTACTATCACAATGGGTCAGAGTGGACAAGAGTGATAGAATTAAAAAGGGTACTCCACATTCCACAAAACTACAGGACTGGGGCCTCACTATCAGATTATTTCGTGTCATATTCAAGATGCTCTTTGAAGGGGGTCTTATCCGAGATGTAGAGGAAGGCGCTACTTCTTTCGTAAGATTGCTCCACTTGCCCTTGATCCTTACCTTATAATTCTGAGTGTTAAGCAAGGAGGTATCAAGTACCATTTTTCTGAGACTTTGGTATGACTCGTCCGGGGATTGAACCCCGGTCTCCCGGACCATTGGCGAACTCTCTACTCATTATGCCAATGTGCCGTTATTCAAAAAGAAGGAAATAAAAATGTTTTTTTTAAACACAATTCAAACAAAGGATAAAATAGTTAAAATGAATTTTGCTCAAGTGACATTCAAAAGGGGAGGTAATTTGAAGAAGATTACGGTACTAAAGTCGTCAATAAACATTTCTTTTTTAAGTGTGGAGAGTAAATTTATTTTGATCTTTCTGGTGTTTGTATTACGACACAAATTGGATACGACACAAATTTATTTTTTACACGGAGCACAGCTAGTTTGAATTCAGAGTTATTCTTCTCTGAGGTTGCTGGATCTTGACAAACAACAAGGAACACGTAGGAATAAAAATATAATCTCATATTTTTATTCTTCGACGGTGACGTTTGTGAGGAACAGGAGAGAAATCGAAGAGAGTTCGCGCACACGAAGGAGCTGTTAAGAGTCGAAACAGGCTGCGGGAACTTATTTCAGCCAAAATTCTAGACCTAATATAGTCTTAAAACTCCACGCGACCCACACGCAATGCTTGTTTTTCATTGGTCACGGCTTACGCCCAAGCATTGCTTGCTTTTCATTAGCCATAGATTACACCTACGCAATGCTTGTTTTCCATTGGTTAAACCCACGCATTGCTTGTTTTCCGGTAATCACTATGTGGATTTTATTTACGGCCGGATATAACTGTCAACAACATACGCCGGTTGGTTGGTTGTTTGGGTTTAATGGCATATCAACCTTTGTAGGTTATTTAATGCCAAATCTATTTTTATACAAATAAGTAAAGTAGGTGACCATAGTCGAAGGTGACCCGAAGGCTCCCTTTTCGATAGCTACTACACCGAGGTGTAGGTGAGGGCGCTACTCCTTTCCCTGGACTGCACCACTTTACCCTTGATCCGTACCTTATAATGCTGAGTGCTAAGCAAGTACCATTTTTTGAGTCTTTGGTATGACTCGACTTGGAATTGAACCCTGGTCTCCCGGACCATTGGCGAGCACTCTACTCATTAGGCCAATGGCCCGGTTTATACAAATAATTAGTTCTAGTTCAAACAATTCGGTTTAGAATAAGTATAATTTTGTCTACCCACAGTTAAATGTTAAAACAGTTCTATTTCAAACAATTCATTTTAGCATAAGAACAGGTTTAAATGTTAAAAACAGTTCTATGTCAAGCAGTTCAGTTTAGTGTTGGTACGCAGTTTAAATATCAAAACAGTTCGATTTCAAGTAATTCAGTTTAGCATAAGTACGCAGTTTAGTTCTATTCAACCCATAGATAAGACCCTATCTGGTGCAAAAAATCATCATCAGCATCGTCTGACCCACAGCACAGATTTTCCTGACTTTCTGTCCCTCCCGGCAGGTCTTTTAGACTAAATCCTGTGTCCGCACGGAGCTTGTTGTAGATAAGTTCTTGCAAGTCGCCCACACTGGTACGTCCATGTAACGATATCCATCGACGAAGGTCACTTGTTAGTTTGTCTTTGCTTGTGATGGAGAGGCTCCAGTTCTGGAGCCTTGGGGAATGCGGATTACCTCTTCATTGCCATCGCTCCCAGGTCCACTCTGACCCGGAGTGGTAGCACTTGATAGGGTCCTATCTATGCGTCAAATAGAACTGTTTCACATCTAAACTCTGTGCATACAAATAACTCAACTTAAATTGAATTGTTAGAAATAAAACTGATAATTTAACTGTATGTAAACAAACGATTGATGTTTGAGTTGTTAGTGATACATAGCAATACTTGGAAACATTTAACTATGTGCAAACAAATGATTAATGTTGAATAGAATTATTAGTGTAGATTAGCAATACTTGAAACCCTTTAATTGTGAGCCTAAATTGAATAGTTAGTGTTACATTGAGATGTTTAGAACCATTTAACTGTGTGCAAATAAAACTATGTCACATCGTAATATTTGAAACCAATGATTAATAGTAATACTCATTTAAAAAAAGATTACCTATAAATTGTTAGCTTACAAAATATACGGGTTACCATTTAACTGTGTGCAAACAAATTAGTATTTGCTGGTTTTATTTTTATTATCGACGAACTGTGCTTTTACAAATCATATATAATATGTATAAAGAGGACTTGGTATTAAATAACCTATAACGGTTGATATAACATAAACTCAATCAAACCAAATCCTATATATCTAATATATATGTATAAAGAGGATTTGGCATAAAATAACCTACAGCAGTGAATATGTCATAAGACTCAATCAAACTAAAACCTATATATTTAATATGTATAAAGAGGATTTGACATTAAATAACCTGCAGCGGTTGATATGCCATAAAACCCAACCAAACCAAATCATATATATTTAATTTATATGTTTAAAAAGGATTTGGCATTAAATAACCTACAGCGGTTGATATGCCATAAAACCCAACCAAAGCAAATCATATATATTTAATTTATATGTTTAAAAAGGATTTGGCATTAAATAACCTACAGCGGTTGATATGCCATAAAACCCAACCAAAGCAAATCATATATATTTAATTTATGTTTAAAAAGGATTTGGCATTAAATAACCTACAGCGGTTGATATGCCATAAAACCCAACCAAACCAAATCATATATATTTAATAAAGAGGATTTGACATTAAATAACCTACAATGGTTGATATGCCATAAAACCCAACCAAACCAAATCATATATATTTAATATATATTTAATAAAGAGGATTTGACATTAAATAACCGACAATGGTTGATATACCATAAAACCCCACCAAACCAAATCATATATATTTAATATATATGTAATAAAGAGGATTTAACATTAAATAACCAACAATGGTTGATATGCCATAAAGCCCAACCAAACCAAATCATATATATTTAATATATATGTCATAAAGAGGATTTGACATTAAATAACCTACAATGGTTGATATGCCATAAACCCTAATCAAACCAGACGAAACTAATTTCGTGAGATCTGGTACTTTCAGCGTAATTCGATCGTAAGCTCTCTTTGTAATCGTTGTTATTTGTTAAGCTTTAGTATTGTCTGGCCTATACGCCACAAAGGTTGGTATTCCATTGAATCTTACCAAACCAGACCAAACTTTGTGAGAATAAATTCCATATAGCTTTTCAGTGAAAGAAAACCAGAAGATATTGTAGGATTTGTAAGGAAAAGATAATGCTTTCGAGATATAAGATAATACGAACAGTAAAAAAAAAAGTAAAAAGTAGAAAAAAATAGAGGAAGTCAAACGGAAGATATCAGAGTAAAATAAGGAGGCACCAGTTGGGGGAAAGAGACAAGTGACTCGAATGACTTTTAAGTTGGCTAGTAGAATGATGTAATTAAATTAGATATATAAAAGGAAAGAATGGAAGAAAGAGAGTCTGATTTTATAGTAGAGAGAGACAGACAGAGACAGAGACCGAGAGAGGGAGAGAGAGAGAGAGAGAGAGAGAGAGAGAAAGAGGAGAGAATGAGAAGAAAAATCGAGAAAGAAAGATAGATTGATTGAGATAGAGAGAAGGGGAGAGAGAGAGGGGGTAGGGTAGTGGTGGAACTATGAAGAAAACAGAAAAAGAAAATAAAAAATGTATTGATGATAAAAGTGAACTATAATATATTAGTAAGAACAATATTGATTTTGAAGTGGGTAAAGTCTGCGCCAATTGGGGAGGGTGTCATTTTGTGATGCTGCAACCCTCATATCTGCCCATTGTAAGTGTAAACATGTGAGAGTACAAGACCGTTGTTAACGCCCAACTAGGATATACAGTGTATACACATGGGGCCTGAGTACTGTTGATACACCCCTTATTTTGGAACCTGTGCACATATTCATTTGTATGAATTTACCCAACCCCTCCGCACTATCGAGATGCAACACAATATCTGTTTTTTAAGCTGGGTTTAACATTTTTGAATTCAGAGTTTTCCTTCTAAATCGGTTGCCATACCAAGGCCTAAGAGCCCACTCTGCCCTACTATTTACCCATTGATGGAGAGAGAATATTTCAACACATAATTTCCGAAGAAAAATTTGAAATATAAACAGCCTAGTCCAAGATTTGAACTAGGGTCATTGTATCCATTTCATACAATGGTAACCATTACTCTATGAGCGCCTCCCTATTAATTTGGGCATTCATAACCATTGATTGTTTCTTCTTGCAACTTATAGCGTCACTAGGGTTCGCACTCACTTACTTCAATGCTGCAGTCCAGCACGTTTGCTACTACACCACGGCGACTTCTTCGAAGAATAAGAAAAATGCCATAAAACAGATAAGAAAACGAGAATGAAGAAATAAGACCCTACCGTAGGCGTCTGGGTGGTGTAATGGTTAGCAAGCTAGACTAGCAAACCTTCACAAGTGAATTCGAGTCTCCATTGGTGCCCCATTCATTCGGCCTTGTGCCACACCACAGTAAAAACCTTTGTAAATTACTAATAAGACCGTTCTATTGAAGGAGCTGAGACTGTATTCCCCTGCAGTGGGTAAGAATACCCCCCAAAAAGAGGAGCAGTACTTCTTAGGGTCTCATCGATAGCTCAAATAGATAAGTTTTAAAATTATTTGTATTAGATAGGAATACTTGATATCATGTAACTGAATAAATTGTTTGTAGTAAGAATAGTTACCTGAAGCTATAATTGTTAACTAAAGATATTTATTAATCGTTACTTGAAATCATGTGACTATGTGCAAACAAATAATCATTATTGAATAGAAATAGTTACTTGAAACGTGATTGTTTATAGATCATCAGTATTAGATAAGAATATTTGAAACCCTACGATTGTATGTAAATTATTTGTATTGAATAGGAATACTTGATATCATATAACTGTATGCAAAAATCTATTAAGAAACAACTCTACCAAAAATGTAGGCGAAGTGAAGTCAAATGGCGTGGTGGCTAACGTGCTGGACTGTGGCCCCGAAATATGCGAGTTCGAATTCCAGTCGCGCTATTACGTTCACTTTTGGACTCATACCTTTGAGAAAGTTAAGAGCCCTCCCCCCCCAGACTAGTTGCCTCACCAAGGCTGAAGAACCTAGTCTGCCCTACTATTTACCCATAGCTGGAGGGAGAATAATTGGATTCATACCATTCCCAAGGGTATTAGTGCTATGCGAAATGCTATCAGTCTCGTTCAGGATTTGAACTCGTGTCGCCGTGTCCATTTCCAACGACGATAACCATTACACCACGGGCACCTCCTTGTTGAACCTGCTCGGTAGTTAGATGGGTCACCGCTTAGAAACAGCTGGCCCCGCAAATAATTACCGGCCTGCGAGCTAGACAAAACAAAGTTTCGTAAATCTTACACCGCCCCCCCCAAACAAACAAAAATCGTTAAAGAAGAGAATAGTAATATATGATAAGCTAACATGTAGAAGATAATGATGGGGATTCGTGAGAGATAAGAAACGACCCAAGTATCATTTGACAGACCAACAAGTGATAAACAGGACGAAAAGATAAAATAAAATTAAAAAAAACTTTAAAAGAAAGGATTTCTTCAACGGAAATACTGACTTTATTTAATCATTTTTTCAGTCTTAGGCGTGGTTCGTGAATGGCCGAAGATCTGTAGCAGAAAAGGGATAATAGTTAATGTTTTTTTTCGTGCCAGATTAGGGAAAGGGAATAGGGTCACAGTTGATGTGTACCAGGTATCCTATATTACTCTACCCTTTGAAGAAGAACGTTCAGAATAAAACGGTTATTGCAAGCTGTGCAAGAAAATAACAGGGAGTATTGCTTGGTTAACGATGTAAACTAGCATATCACTGTTAGTGAATTTGATTCTCACGGTGTGCCCTATACTTCTAATCTTGTTCTAAATCGATGCTAAGCTTGCTAAATGACTGAGCACATCACCTGGTATAATGATTAGCGATGTAAACTAGCATATCACTGTTAGTGAATTTGATTCTCACGGTGTGCCCCATACTTCTAATCTTGTTCTAATTCTATGCTAAGCTTGCTAAATGACTGAGCACATCACCTGGTATAATGATTTGCGATGTAAACTAGCATATCATTGTTAGTGAATTTGATTCTCACGGTGTGCCCCATACTTCTAATCTTGATCTAAATCTATGCTAAACTTATGTCCTAGAAAACGAGAGGCTTAGTATTCTTTTGGACTTTAAGATCCCAGCCAGATCTACTATTAATCAACAAGTCAATTTTGCTGTTCAGAGATCCCATCGAGTAAAAGCCAAAAGATAGACAGATACAAAGATCTTGCTAGAGAGCTGAAAAAGTAGTGGAGTATGTAGTTGGTATCTTTGGAACGGTCCCCAAAGGCCAGGAAAAACAAATGGAAAAACTGAAGATCAGAGGAAAAAATCGGGACTATCCAGATCACTGCAGTGTTAAAATTGACTAGAATACTGAGAAGAGTCCTGAAGATCTGAAGAGACTTGCTGTCACTCAGGCTTCAGTGAAAAACCACTATTTAAAAGTGGTAAGAAAAACTCGCAAAAACTAATATGATGCGTACTGAATGCGATAATATTCCTAACTTTCACTTACTCTTTGTATCCGGTGTGCAGATGAGAAATATAAAACTAAAAATTATGTTGGATATGCAAAAAATCTATCTGCAAATCGGTTGTAGAATGTCTTTTAAATTTCATTTCTTATATTTTCATTTTGATTTTTTCCCACCAAATTTTCTTGGGATAAGTGATGGGCATGGCGATAGATTACATCAAGATATTTCAGAGAAACTTGATTCCAAGGGCGAAAGAGGAAATATCTAAAACACTTTCAAACGCTCTTGACCAATGCTCAAGTTGAAGATCCTATTTACCCATTCCCTCCGCTCGGGCAGGATATGACACAAGGTCAATTTCTTTTAAGCGGAGTTTAACAGGTTTGAATTCAGAGTTTTCTTTCTCCTAGACTAGTTGCATCACCAACGACGATAACCATTATACCACGGGCACCTCCAATGCTCAAGTTGAAGATATTGCAACTATATAGTCTATTGTTTAATAATAAATATTTTTCTATTGTAATTCTTCTTTTGAAAAAAATTAATATGAGGAATATATGTGAATACGAGACTATGGTGTAATAAAATATTTACAGAATTTGAGAGCTCAACTTTGTTTTCCAATCTAACTTGCCTAGTCGGCTGGGGCTGTAGGATACACTGATACTCTGTAAGACCCCCACCAATGAGTGTCCTGTATATGACACTAAACAATCTGATAGTTAGGTTTCAGTGATGTTGGGAATTTAGGGAATGCGGAGCACCCCTTCATTGCCATTGCTCCCAGGTCCACTCTGGCCAGGCGTGGTAGCACCTGATAGGGCCCTATCTATGGGTTAAATAGAACTAACGGCATACTTATGCTAAACTGAATTGTTTGAGTAAACTGAATAGCTTGAAATAGAAATATTTTTGACAATTAAACTGTACTTACCTTTAAACTGCGTGCTTAAGCTAAACTGAATTATTTAAAATGGAACTGTTTTTTTGACATTGAAACTGTGCTTCCACTAAACTGAATTGTTTAATATAAAAGTGTTTTGACTTTTAACTGTGTGTAAACAAAATTTGTACTTATACTAAACTGAATTAGCTGAATTAGAACTGCTTGACTAAACTGAATAGTTTGAAATAGAAATGTTTTTCACAATTAAACTGTACTTACATTTAAACTGCGTACTTATGCTAAACTGAATTGTTTGAAATAGAACTATTTTCATAAAAATGGATTTGTCGTTAAATAACCTATAAAGTTTGATATGCCATAAAACCCAAACAACCAATCAACAACGACCAATGTAATGTTATACTATATAATATGGTGGAAGGAGTAATATTGTGTATGGACAAAGCTTAAAATGGTGACGTCGTGGCTAAAATCTGACTTGAGACCAAATTTAGTATTAATAAACAGGAAGAAGAAAAACTTATCATCGAGTCGATTTTGCCGTTTCAGTGAACTATAGAGTAAAATCAAACGAAATAAAATATATTAGATCTGTTGTTTTTTTTAAATTCTGAACTTAAACTGTCTAGAGAGGAGATAGCTGGTCCCAGACCCACTAGAATTTGGTGGCAAAATTATGAAAGGCTTTTCTAGGAAAGATTAATTTTATTTTTAGATGGGGATTCAGAGACCATTACATCTCTAATCCGTCTGTCACGTACAGGATGTGACACAAGGTCAGTTTTTAAGCCGGGTAAAACTGGTTTGAATTGAGACGACTGGTTGCCTAACCAAGGCTAAGATCCCCTACCTGGTTTACTATTTACCTATAGCTGGGTAGAGTTGGGATTGACAACAGATGAATTATTGCTTTTCCCGGAATCATCAGCATGAAATGAAACGAAAACAGACTCGTCCAGGATTTGACCCATTTCTTATGGCGATAACCGTTTTACTCTAAACACGACAGTCATCCAATAAATGAAGACATTTTTTTAAAAAGCAAAATATTTTTTTGAGAATTTTTTTTCTGGAAATGTAAACTCTGAACTGTTTGGAATTGGTTTACGGCAAAAATGATTTTAATCTCACAAAACAATTTGTTTTAAGGCTACTCAAAATGGTTGCAAATCAAACAGAGAGCTCGAACAGAGTTCTGTCACGAAATTTTGGGTAGCTGAGAAGTGCAAAACGTGTGAAATTTACGGAAGAATGTGGAATTTGTATGGAGAAAAATGTTTTTGTCAAAAAACGATTAAAAATAGGCTAAACAAGGGTTTTTCTCACAATGAATCAGAGTTGAAAAGACAATCCATGCTGCGGAAGCACACTGACTTTTTCGGAAAGAAAAAGTTCAAGGCGCAGCAGTCAGTAAAGAAGGTCATGCTGACAGTCTTCTGGGACATGAAAGGACCCATCACTATTGATTTCCTTGAAAAAGGCGCTACTGTAAACAATGCTTCCTATTGCCAACTTCTAAAGCAAAGGTTACCTTATTTATTCAGCCCAGCGAAGATGGGTTTAGGAATATTCCAATTGAATCTCTGCTGAGGGAAGACTGCCCCCTCAATTAGTGCCCTGAGTATGACACGAAACCATATGATGGTAAGGCTCCAATTCAGGAACTTTGGGGAATGCGGAGTACTTCTTTATTGCCATTACTCTCAGGTCCACTCATACAAACGAATGAATAACGTTGAATGAATAACGTTATTAGTGTTAGATAGGAAAACCTGAAGCAAATTAACTGTGTGCAAACAAATGAGCTCTAGTTCGTCGAAAAATTATGTTACCTGCAAAATATTCGCTTACAAATGATATATATATTCTGAAGAGTGTACGAGGATCATTAAATAAGGTTCCAGACTTTTTTCGTATGAGCACTTTTATTAATAGTACACACATGAAACTCTACTCCCCTTCGAAGTAATCTCCTCCGGCTGCAATGCACTTGTTGTATCGTTCCAACAACTTCTTCAAAGCCCCATGGAAGTCCTCTTGTGTGAGCGTGTCAATGACCTTCGTCACAGCCTCTTTCATCTCCTCAATTCTCTCATAACGACAGCCTGTGAGCTTAGGGAATAACCAAAAGTCACAGAGAACAAAGTCTGGACAATAGGGAGGGTGGGGAACTGTCTTGATACCCATCTTGGTCAAATAGTCTGTGACAACGATGGAGTTGTGGACTGGTGCATTGTCCTGGTAGAAATGCCAATGAGCCGATTTGAAGAGTGCTGGCCTCTTCCCTAGGAATCTCAGCCTGAACTCCCTTAAAACCTCAACATAGTAACCCTAACCCTAACCCTTTGGCCAATCAACTCTGGTCTATTGACTTCCTTACTCCTCCCACACCTCTCATCATCCCTCACAGACTCCCTGCCTTCCTTGAATCTCTTATGCCACTCAAAAACTGATGCTCGATTCATGCAAGATACTCCAAAAGCAGTCAGAAGCATTCCATACGTTTCTGTGGCCTTTTTTCCAAGTTTAAAACAATTTTATTGCATATCGTTCTTCTAAAGTGTCCTCACGTCCAGATTGCAGTTTTGAAATTCACCAGCTGTGACAATCAAGCTTTAGTACGGTGTATTCCAATTGCTGCTGTAGCTGTTCATTTGAACCTGAAATCATAAAACTTGGTCAGTTATCTCATAAGATGTAAAGCAATAACATAGTGAATTTTTAAGAGTCTACGACAATTTTAAATGCGTGTACAAAAAAGTCTGGAAACCTATTGAATTCACCACGTATATCTAGTCAGCAAGTTATTATTCAAGCAAGTTTTGTTAAATACGGTGGAACACAGTTTATTATTTTTAATTTTATTTTTTCAAGAATCCTTGTCATTTTTCTAGAAGAGAGAGACAGAGACAGAAGATACAGAGAGAGAGAGAGAGAGAGAGAGAGAGAGAGTGTGTGTGTGTGTGTGTGTGTCGAGATCTCTTGTTCTATATATATATAAATATATAGGATTCATCATTAAATAACCTACAAGGATTGATATACAATAAAACACAACCAACCAACCAACCAACCAACCTTATTTATTGAAAAACCGTAGTATAATGCTAACCTGTAGCATTATTTTGTGTCAATCTCGTTAGCTAAACCCAATATACTTGATATAATATGTTAAAATTAAAAGGAAGGGTCACACACACACACACACACACACACACACACACACACACACAGCGTGAGGGGTGAGAGTGTGAGTGTTGGAGAGAGAGACAGGGGGGATAAGAGACAGAAAATGTGTTAGAGAGAGAGAGAGAGAGACGAAAAAGTTGATTGATTGATAGATACGGACAGACTGAAAGTGAGAGAGACAGAGAGAGATGCAGGGATAGGGATAGACAGAGAGCAAATGAGAGAGAGAGAGAGAGAGAGAGAGAGATGCAGACAGACAGCTAGACTGAAGGATAGAGGGACAGAAAGAAAGAGAGGCAGAGATAGAGACAGACAGACAGAAATAGAGACAAAAACAAAGAGAGCTAGAGACGGAGATAGATAGAGACAGAAAATGAGTGAGAGAGGGAGAGAGAGAGAAGCAGAGACAGAAAGTGAGTGAGAGCGGAAGAGAGAGAGAGAAAAGCAGAGACAGAAAGTGAGTGAGAGCGGGAGAGAGAAAGAGAGGTAAAGACAGACAGTGAGAGAAACAGTCAGAGATACAGATAGAGAGAGACAGAGAGAGACAGAGAAGAGAGAGACAGAGACAGAAGAGAGAAACGCATACAGATAGATAGCGAGAGAAAGGGAGAGAGAGAAAGAGAGAGTAAGGCAGACGAACAAACAAACAGAAGGATAGAGAGAAAGAGAGAAAGAAAGTGAGAACGAGACAGAGACAGAGAGAGCTCGGGACGAAGAGAGGCATAGACAGAAAGTAAGACAGACAGAGAGAAAGAGGAAGAGAGATACAAAGAGAGACAGAGATAGAAGACAGAGACAGAGTGAGACAAAAGAGAGAGTGAGAGGGAGAGAGAGAGAGAGACACTTGTCACTGTATATTCTGGTGTTAGATTATTCCGTCTAACACTGAACTTAAATGGAAGACCTTTCGACACCGGTGTGGTGTGTACTCTTGAACCACAGATCAAACCCTGTCATCTGTCGTTTGCAGAGTGTCATAGCAACAACCATCAAAGAGACCACCCAACGGCCTCACTTTTTCAACTTCATTACAACCACACCTAGCATTCTGACTGTATCACCCTTCCGTTTGTCAGTCTCTTTCATTTTTCTCTTACGTAACAACAATCCAGCCATTATTATGACACTCCATTAAAAGACTGTCAACATTTGGCAATGCCGTTGACAGAAATACCCACCCAAATTCTTTATCTATTTTAAATTTGCATAATTTGCCGGGGGCAAGGGACACTAGAGACGAATGGGAAGAGAGAGAGAGAGAGAGAGAGAGAAAATAAGGGAACTTTGAGTGTATGCGTCTCCATATTTACCCAACCCCACGGTTCGGGCAGGATATGAAACTTGGTCAATTTTTAAGCGGAGTTTAACAGGTTTGAATTCAGAGTTTTCCTTCTTCTAGACTAGTTGCCTCACCAAGGTAGAAGAATTCAGTCTGGCCTACTATTTACCCATCGCTGGAGAGAGAATAGTTGGATTCATACCTTTCCCAAGGGTATTAGTGCTGTGTGAAATTCAATCAGTCTCGTCTAGGATTTGAACTCGTGTCGCCGTGTCCATTTCCTAAGACGATAACTATTACACCACGGGCACCTCCGTCTATTACACCACGGGCACCTTCGTTCTATGTATGCGTCTCGACTTTCTCTCATTCCGAATAAAACAGTCTACGTTTGAATAGAAAATGATGACGATAATAATGATCAAAGCATGCCGACAAGACGGATTCTATTGACTCTCTCTCGCCACCCGTCCCTATCGGTCATCGCTCTCGGAAAGTTTTCTAGATGCCGTTCAGAGCTGATGAAGATAGGTTTTTGCTGGTCAGCCAACACCAGTGAGTCCATGTGTAGTAGTCCATAGGAGAACATCAATTATGTGTTCGTCTTTACTTTTTCAACAATGCCTGGCATATCTTGCTCTTCTAACATGGCTCGTAATATGAGAGGCAGGTGGCCGTACAGCAACTGTATTGTAGGGTGCTGCTTCCTGGATTTCTTCAAAACAGCCAGCAACATCTTTAGGCAGTTTCCATCTAGCTTTGTCTCAAGGCGTTTCGTAAAAATTCTTAGTGGTGCCACCACACAATAGTACTAATACAGCTACAGCTTGAAAGAATTCCTGTCTTATTTTATCAGAGAGATTAGATTTTCTTATGGTCGGTAACCTATAAATCGCAGTCAATGCATCACCAATGTGTACGCAGACATCGCTTTCTGTTGACGAAATGTTGCTACCGAGATATATGAACTGGTATTCTATTTTCATAATCTTGTCATTTAATGAGGAGACAGCAATTAAGTTAACTAAAACATGAACTCTGTTTTATTTGAGTTTACGTGGAGATCAATAACTCTTGCTAGCTGCTCAAGGTTGTGCAACGAAGATTTGGCATGAGCAAGTGTATTTACAAGAAGCCCAAGTGTTGGTATCTATCTTGTTTGAAATAGAACTGTTTTTACATTTAACTGTGTGTAAACAAAAAACCGTTATTATGCTAAACGGAGTTGTTTGAAATTAAGTCAAACCATTCAAATGTGTGCAAAAAATATGATCTCAGGTTTGTTTTAAAATGTTATCTACAAAATGTGGTTAGAAATCATATATTTGATATATGTATAAAGAGGATTTGGCATTAAATAACCTACAATGGTTGATATGCCATAAAACCCAACCCAACAAAATCCTATATATTTAATATATATGTATAAAGAGGATTTGGCATTAAATAACCTACAATGGTTGATATGCCATAAAACCCAACCCAACCAAATCCTATATATTTAATATATATGTATAAAGAGGATTTGGCATTAAATAACCTACAAGGGTTGATATGTCATAAAACCCAACCAAACCAAATCCTATATATTTGATATACATGTATAAAGAGGATTTGGCATTAAATAACCTACTAGGGTTGATATGCCATAAAACCTAACCGAACCAAATCATATATTTGATATATATGTATAAAGAGGATTTAGCATTAAATAACCTACAAGGGTTGATATGCCATAAAACCTAACCAAACCAAATCATATATTTAATATATATGTATAAGAAGGATTTGGCATTAAATAACCTACATGGGTTGATATACCATAAAACCTAACCAAACCTGAAGAGGAGCATCTTCATCAGATGAAGTTCAGTATCATACTCAGGACATTTCATTTGGAGGGCGGGGATAGGGGTCTAACGTCTCTGCACTATATCCTAAGTCCCATCGACAATGCGGAAAGTCGTTTGTTTGGATAATGGAGTCATCCCCAAAAGATTGGTGAAGGGAATGGAAAACTTGGAAATAAGAGGGAAAGTCGTAACCATGTAGACAACATTATTAAGGCCAGAATACTGGGAAGAGTCCTGGAGACTTGAGGAAACTTGCTGTCGCTCAAACTCATGTGAAAAATTATCAGCTAACGCTGGTGTAAAAAAAACTCTCAGAGGAGAAAGAAAAATAATAATCCTTTGTAAACAATTATAGCTTCAAGTTACTGGTTAGTTGGTAGTCTTTTACGGTATATCAACCATTGTAGGTTGTTTAATGGCAAATCTTCTTTAAACATATATATATAAAATACATGATTTGGTTGGGTTGGGTTTTATGGTATATCAACCATTGTAGGTTATGTAATGGCAAATCCTCTTTAAACATATATATTAAATATACAGGATTTAGTTTAGTTGGGTTTTATGGCATATCAACCATTGTAAGTTATTTAATGCCAAATGCTCTTTATACATATATATTAGATATATATGATTTGGTTTGTTTGGGTTTTATGGGATAGCAACCATTGTAGGTTATTTAATGCTAAATCCTTTTTATACATATATATTAAATATACATGATTTGGTTTAGTTGGGTTTTATGGCATATCAACCATTATAGGTTATTTAATGCCAAATTCTCTTTATACATATATATTAAATATATAGGATTTGATTTGGTTGGGTTTTATGGCATATCAACCATTGTAGGTTATTTAACGCCAAATCTTCTTTATGCATATATATTACATATATACATGATTTGTAAACGAATAATTAGTTGATAACAATTTTTAAATGGGGTCATTTGTTTGCACACGCTAAATGGTTTCAAGTGTTCCTATCAAATATTAATAATTGAGGCATTTGTTTATATACAGGTAAACGATTTCAAGTAGAGAAAATGATTAAATATTTCTATTTGACCCCTAGATATGGTTCTGTTAGGTGCTAGCACACCGAGCCAGAGTGGACCTGGGAGCGATGGCAACAAAGGAGTGCTCTGCATTCCCCAAAGCTCCAGCATTACTGGAACCTCACCATTAGATTGTTTAGTGTCATATCTAGGACACTCGTTGGTGGGTTGCTGGGTGGGTTGTTTTACCCCTTTTACAGAAGTGCAGTTGGTGTATTCTTCAGCCCCAGCCGACTGGGCAAAAATTATTTTAAATATAAAAATTTACATGCAGATATATAGTTTCAAGTATTCTAATTAAATACTGATAATTTTCAAACAGATCCATTTGACACACTAGAAATGTCACGATTCTAATTCAAGGTGGGTCTGGGAGTAATGGTAGCGAAACGGTAACCCTTTTAAGCTCCCCAGAATGGAGGCCTCGCTACTAGATATAGATTAGTTTTCCAACCCGGGTACTCTGTGACAGGAACAAACTTGAAAACTGTTTATGTCAGCATAAAAATTACGACTCTATCTGATGATATTTTTTTCTTTATTAAAAAAGATACCAGTGTATAAGATTCTTTTATAGGAAGATAATTTGTATTTTTTTTTTTTTTTAATGTAGAGATATATTTGTGAGAGTTTCACAGATGGATGGCGAAATTGTTGTCTTTACTTCCTTCATAACTGAATTTCGTGGTTGGGTTAAAAAGGCTGTCTCGGTTAAGTTCACCTATTGACAAACATTGAAAAGATAAACACTTACGACTAAAGAAGGACGTTTTCATATTTTAACAGGTTTCTACCAGTCAATAAAGAAAAGAAAAGAACGTCATGGACAGATGACCAAATTAGGTTACTGGTTACTCATCGGGAGCACCTCGGGTGGTGTAATGGTTAGCAAGCTCGACTAGAAAACCTACACGAGTGAGTTCGAGTCTCATTGGGTGCCCCTTTCATATGGCCTTGTGCCACATCTAAGCAAAAAGCTTAGTAAATTATCACCTCGGGTGGTGTAATGGTTAGCAAGGTAGACTAGCAAACCTACACGAGTGAGTTCGATTCTCATTGGGTGCCCAATTCATGCGGCCTTGTGCTACATCTAAGCAAAAAGCTTAGTAAATTAACACCTCGGTTGGTGTAATGGTTAACAAGCTAGACTAGCAAACCGTCACGAGTGAGTTCAAGTCTCATTGGGTGCCCCATTCATACGACCTTGTGCCTCATCTGAGCTAAATGTTCAGTAAATTACTTCACAAGTGAGTTCTTGTCTCATTCACTCGGCCTTGTGCCCCTAAAAAGCTTTGTAAATTACTACTTGTTATTCATCTGATAAGTAAAAAGATTTACTGTGATTCGTGAGGAGTACCTCTCGCAGGGTAATGAATGAGAGGTTTGGCGAGTAGACCATAACTAGTGAGTTCGATTCTCATTGGGTACTTCATAATTGTGACCTTATTCTCGGCTTAGTTTAAAAAATGAGGATATAAATTTTTGTGCGGCGCTATGATTTTTATGGAAGAAAAACTTAACTGTATTGATACAAGATTTGGTTAAAAAAAACAAAAAAACACTATTAATTATTTCTTATTGGTCTAATAAGTAGGGTGTTCGCTAATGGTCCGGTAGACCGGGGTACAATCACAGGTCGAGTCATATTAAAGACTCAAAAAACACTCAGCATTATAAGGTAAGGATCAAGGGTAAAGTGAAGCAATCCAGGAAAGGAGTAGCGCCCTTCCTTACACTTCGGTGTAGTAGCTAATGAAAAGGGAACCTTCGGGTCAGCCTAGACTAAAGTCGCCAACTTTACTTATTATAATAAGATCAAATAAAACTATTAATGAAAAAGTAATAATGAAGACCGTTTTGACCCAGAGTGTTGTGATAAAAAGCAACAATAATAAGATGGAATCAAACTAGTAATAAAATAACAACAATGTTGTTTGTTTTATTTTACGGCGTATCAACCCTTTTCGGGTCATTTAACACCGAATTCAGTCATTTTGATAACAGTTTCAAACAATCTAGTTTAGTATAAGTATAGTTTTTATTTACACACAGTTAAATGTTAAAACAGTTCAATTTCAAACTATTCTGTTTAGCGTAAGTACAGTTTCAATGTCTAAAATGGTTCTATTTAAAACAATCTAGTTTAGCATACAAAAACAGTTCAATTTCAATCAATTCAGTTTAGCATGAGTACGCAGTTTAAATGTCCAAACAGTTCTATTTCAAACAATTCAGTTTAGTATAAGTACGCAGTTTAGTTCTATTTGACCCATAGATAGAATCCTATCAGGTGCTACAACTCCGGGCCAGAGTGGACCTGGGAGCGATGGAAATTAAGGAGTACTCTGCATCCCCCAAAGATCCAGTATTACTGGTACCTCATCATCAAATTATTTTGTGTCATATATTCAGGACACTCACTGGGGGGGGGGGATTCTTACCCCTCTGCAGAGATGTAGTCGGTGTATTCTGCAGCCCAAGCTGACAAGGCTAGACAGCAATAATGAAAACCGTTTTAACTCAGTGTGTTGTGATAAAAAGCAACAATAATAAGATCGAATAAAACTAGTAATAAAATAATAACACTAATTAAGTGTTTTTCTGCCATAAAATGCAACTCCTATATAAAGTGGCTGTCCTCATGGTGTAATGGTTAAAGCGATGGACAGCGGAATCGTAGTAAGCGAGTTCGTACTCCAGTCGCGCTATTACGTTCACTTTCGGGCAAATACCCTTCGGAAAGGTATGAACCCTCTTATCCTCCCGGCTATGGTTTTAATCGTACCACATTTGTTCTTCTAGAAGAGTGGTTTTGGCATTAAATAACCAATAAAGGTTGATATGCCATTAAACAAAGACACCGAAACTATTTAAAATACAGTTAAAGTCTGTAAATAAAAATAAAATTGCGTAGTTATATCTAAAATGTGTACTTATTTGTGAATTGTTACATATTCCCATACTTTGGTGACAGAATTTGAATGATGTAGATTTTGGTAATAAATAATACCTAATGATATGTGTTAACTGTAGAGTTTGGAAATTAGTAATACCTTATAATATTAGCAGAGTAGGGTTCAATCCCTGGTCGCGTCATACCAAAGACTTTAAAAATGATGCTTGATACCTCCTTGCTTAACACTCAGCAATATAAGGTACGTATCAAGGGTAAAGTGGAGCAATCCAGGGAAAGGAATAGCGCCTTCCACTGCACCATGGTCTTGTAGCTATTGAAAAGGGAGCCTTCGGGTCACCCTCGACTAAGGTCTAAAAATCTGAAAAAAAACCCCAAAATTTTCTAAATTTCTGCTCTCAGATTTTTTAAAAAACGTTTGTGGTGGTTAAGAAAAAAGAAAGAAAGAAAATGAATAGAATAGAATAAAATAACTCGAAAAGTGTAGCAGTTCCCAGAAACCTCAAACAGGATGTAGGAGCGGCTGACGCCTAAAAAAAGACCTTCCGGGTGCTAAAGAGAAATTCTGCCTCACTTTAGCTTTACCCTTGACACTGATCGGACTTCCTTCTCTAAGCGGATAGCAGGTAGCGTACGTGTTCGCTTAAGTCTCGGACTTGGCAGAAGACCATGTCTTCTGCTAGCAGCAGCCTCTATTGACAAAACATCTACCGGACATATCACAAACTTTAACTTCATAATCCCACCGAAAGAGACATTTTAAATGTTTTAAAACCTTGACTGCGAGACGTGACCATTTCCACTCGTTTCAGGAAGAATTTTCCACGCCCACAGAATAGTTGTTAAACTTAATAGTAGAATTTTGAGTTAAAGACTATCTTCGTCTCTTTCCACATACACACAAAAACACACACATGCACACACACACACACAAACACAGATGCACACACACGAATACACACACACAAGCACACACACACACAAACACGCATATACACGTATGCACACACACACACAAACACACACGAACACACACACACACACACACATACATGAACACACACACACACAAACACATACACACACACACACACACACACAAACGCACACAACTCCTCAAACGTTGAATTCAATGATGAATAAATCGCGGAACCAAAAAAGAAAACTTGTGCTTCTTTTTTTTTTCTTTTTTAGTTCGTTATTTTGCTTAAAACCTATATTCTCTTTTAATTTAACAATTGGTGATGTCATTGTAAAAAAACTGAACAAATACAAAATAAAAAAAACAATATTCAAAACTCACAAAATCGAAGTATTCTTTATACCTTCAGATTATGTAAAGCGTATATAAATATGAGTTTTGGTTTCATGGCATATCAACCATTTTAGGTTATTTGATGCCAAGTCTATTTTTATACATACAAACAGTTCTATTTCAAACAATTCAGTTTAGCATAAGTATAGTTTTTTGTTTACACACATTTAAATGTAAAAACAGTTCTATTCCAAGCAATTCAGTTTAGCATGAGTATAGTTTTTTGTTTACGCACATTTAAATGTAAAATCAGTTCTATTCCAAACAATTCAGTTTAGCATAAGTACAGTTTTTTTGTTTACACACATTTAAATGTAAAAACAGTTCTATTTAAAACAATTCAGTTGAGCATAAGTATAGTTATTTGTTTACACACATTTAAATGTAAAACAGTCCTATTTCAAACAATTCAGTTTAGCATAAGTACAGTTTTTTGTTTACACACATTTAAATGTAAAAACAGTTCTATTTCAAACAATTTAATTAAGCATAAGTCAACAAAGTTAAATGATTCCAAGTATTGTTATGTATCACTAAAAATTCAATTAAATATCAGTCATTTGTTTATACACAGTTAGATGACCAACCAGTTCCCATTGAACCAATTCAGTTTAACATAAGTCATTTGTTTGCACAAAGTTTAAATGTCAAACAGTTCTTTTTGAGCCATAGGTAAGATCCTATCTGGTGCAAGCACTCAGTGCCAGAGTGGACCTGGGAGTAGTGGCAATGAAGGGTTGTTCCATATTCCCCAAAGCTTCAGCATTACTGGAGCCTCATCATCATATTGTTTATTGGAGGTGCCCGTTGTGTAATGGTTATCGTCGCAGGATATGGTCACGACGACACGAGTTCAAATCCTGGACCTGACTGATTGCATTTCACATAGCACTAATACCCTTGGGAAAGGTATGAATTCAAATATTCTCCCTCCAGCTATGAGTAAATAGTAGGGCAGACTAGGTTCTTCAGCCTTGGTGAGGCAACTAGTCTAGGAGAAGGAAAACTCTGAATTCAAACTTGTTAAACTCTGCTTAAAAATTGACCTTGTGTCATATCCTGCCCGAGCGGAGGGGTTGGTAAATATGATCATCATATTGTTTAATGTCATATCCAGGACACTTGTTGGAGGGGTTTTACCTCTGGAACTTTCTCAAAGGTCAGATATTGTATCAATTAGAAAAAAGAAAACTTGCGATTCTAAGAGACCATTGAATGTAAGTTAAATAAACCAAAAAAGATGGATAACTACTTGGATCTTGTTAGAGAGCTGAAAAAACTATAGTAAATGAAAGTGACTGTGATACCAGTAATAGCTTGAGATTTTAGCATGATCCCTCAGACCGGGAAAAGAAACAAGTAACTAGAGATCAGAGGAAGAGTCGAGACCATCCAGACCACAGCACTGATAAAATCAGCTAGAATACTGAGAAAAGTCCTGGAGACACGAGGAGACTTGTCACCCATACTCCAGTGAAAAACCATCTGTTCAAACTATTTTGAGACATTTGTAAGGAGTACAATGATTATATCTAAAAGCTAGAATAGATAAAATTTGACAGAACCGTTAGAAGTGTTGGCTAAGTAGAGACAGAGCAGAGATGATTAACCACTAAAAAAGCAAATACAGCTAACAGGAACAAAAGGAGTAAAAAGCAGACTTGATGGGGGAAGAGGATTCACTGGGAATTGAGCAATTATTCTTTTTACAGGAAGTGATAACGCGGTGTCATTTTATTTCTATTTTTTGTCCTCAACGTCTTCAAATCTTACTGTTGAGATAACGGAGTTGTCACCGTGGCATAGTGGCTAACATACCGGACTATTATCATTAACCTCCCCTCCAAAAAAAACCCCAAAACAAAAAAGAATTAGACTTGATGTAGATCCCTTTTTTATATAACCAATTTTAGGAATATGTCTTATTTGGAAACGTTTTGGAAGCATGGTGGAAGAACATTGCTTTGTTCCGTCGGCATTCCCTACTTGATGTGGATTACTTTAAGCATCAGGTAATGTGTGGAGATTTTTACAAGCCCCGAAAAGCCCGGTTTAATTCTTACGTTTTGTAAAAGAATAAACCGTACTTCGACTGCAGTAGGGAGATGGGTGGCAGCTTTTGAAGAAAGAAGACGAACGAGTTTTTGTGTAACAAAATTTATATGCAGCAAATAATAAACAGGGTTTTAAACACCAAATGGAACTAACAACGAATTTGTAAGAGTTCAAAAAAGAGTTCAATGTTCTGATAGGTGGTAGGTGTATAAGAGTAAAATGCACTTGTAAAAAGGCAAGGTAAGGTTGGAAGTAAAGTTAAGGGAGGTTTAAGAAAAGGTAAGGTTAGGTAAGGTCAGGTGAGGTTTTGTAAAGGTAAGGTTGGGAGTAAAGTTAAGGTCAGGTTTTGTGAGGTTTTTGCAGATAAAATGCCGGCGGAAACTTAGCTGTGATCCTGGTTCCTTTTAATTCAGCAGGTGTGTTCGTCGCTCTTGTCTCCCGGGTAGTGTTGAGGGTACCAAATACGTTCGCTGTCGAGGGCTATTACGATTTTGACCTGTTGCTAACAGCGGTAGGAGTGGAAAAAAGAGGCAGATTCTTCAGATGGCCTTCTTTTTTATAGTGGACACCACGTGACCCCAAGGGGCTGCTGGTATTCGGTGAAACAGGATCACTAGTTCCTCAACAAATTTCCACAAATGAGTCCGACCCATGACCTTGTAGATTTATGGTAGATGCAGTCAAGAGGACGAAATATTTGAAGTTACATAATAGCTTTCAAAAAACAAGAGAAAAATGGCTGACTTCGGCTTTGAATAACCAAATACAAGTTGAAAAACCGTAAAAACTAACCAATTTCTTTTCTTTTTTTTTTTCTTTTTTTTTTTTTGTTTTACCGTTTCGCAAATCTTTTCTTTTTATGTCAGTGTTATGCATGAACATCATCAACCTGTGTCCAGCACTTCGTATCCAACTTTGTGTTCTCTCTCTATTTTTTCTTTTCATAATTCGTTTCGAATAAATCAAATGCCGATTGACACTGCTGACTTTTTACTCCAGTTCCTAGTAACAGATGATTGTGGACGAAAGAATGATTAAAAATATACAAAAAACAAACCGAACAAGCTTTGACACGAGCATGCGCACATGTACTGGCGGGAAAAACCAGAAGTACTTGTTCTACATATGCATTAATGGTTGAAACATTCACGTGAATGAGGGCATGTGTACGGGGCGGAGATCGGGGTCAGGAATGGGGGAAATGTAATGCAATTCACGATGAAAATAATAAGTTGTTTACTAACCGTAGCTTTGTTGTGGCACAAGACCAGAATCTGATTCATTAATAGTCATCAGCTCATAGAATTTGCTATCAGACCTCACCGAGTGCATCAAGATATATATAGTGACGAAAATTATTTCGTGAGTCAGGAACTAACCTACTACAGTTTCGCCTAAGCGGCTCATCAGGGTACCTGATGAGTTAGCCGCTTAGGCGAAACTGTAGTAGGTTAGTTCCTGACTCACGAAATAATTTTTGTCACTATTTTGCTCTACTTAGTATTGAGCACTTTTTTGTACTTGTAGCTTAGCAGCAATTACGGTGGTTTTTTTCTTTTGACCAATCAATTGCGTATCTGTTGATTTTTTTCAATTGGTATGACAAGGTTGGTCTTTTCTTTTTTTTTTTGCCAATATATATATATATATATATATATATATATATATTCCCTTAGACAGTAATTCGTTGTATATTTTTATCTTCGAATTACTTGCGGTTTTTCCCCTTGCCGTAAGTGCTATTATTCAATAGGTTATTTAATATATATATATATATATATATATATATATATATATATATATATGTGTATATATATGTGTGTGTGTGTGTGTGTGTGTGTGATTCCTATCTGATGTAAATCCTGATGTAAATATTAAGTTAATGACTAAACTTAGGTGTGGCACAAGGTCAGATGTATGGGGCATCTAATGAAAATCTAACTCATTAACAATTCGGTTTCGGTTCGGTTTCTTTGTTTTAATGGCGTATCAACCTTTGTAGGTTATTTAATGCCAATGACATTCTCCAAGAAGAACAGTACTGGTACTATTTAACCCATAGCTGGGAGGATAAGGGCTTCATACCTTTCCCAAGGGTATTTTGCCCGAAAGTGAACGTAATAGCGCGATTCCACAGTTCAGCGCTTTAACCATTACACCAAGAGGACACCCGCTCATTAACAATTGTTTTCTGATCCAGTCGGCTGGGACTATAGAATACGCCAATTGAACCTCTTTAGAGAGGTAAGATTCCCCCAACGAGTATCCTGTATATGATTTTAAACTTCATCTGATGGTAAAGTTCCAGTTTGGGAACTTTGGGGAATGTGGAGTACTCCTTCATTGAAATTACTCCTTCGTCCTCTTTGATCTGGAGTGGTAGTACTTATAAGGATCCCATCTATTCGGATCGAATGGTACTATATAATCATTTATTATACTTGAAACCATTTAACTATGTGCCAACAAATGAGCTCTAACTCATTTCAAAAATAAATTTACCCACAAACAATTCACTCATAAATCGCACACACACACACATATATATTGTCATCAATAGACAGACTGTTTCGTTCTATCAGAACTCTTCAGGGTGGCTAGATACGCAGGACACTCGAAGCCGGGATCGAAACCCGTCCAACTTTACGTTAGACTAAGTCTCAGACCTCTCGGCCTCCAAGCGGACCTCGTTGGCAAAGGAAATTTATATATATATATATATATATATAATGAATTTACAAACAGGATTTGGCATTAAATAGCCATCAAACGTTGATATGCCATGAAACCAAATAAACCAACCTAATATCTAATCTAGTTTGTTAAATATACACGTGGTGCTCGGGACATTTACATAAGGTTTAGAGTGTTTGCCAATAACATACCAAAGACTCAAAAAATGGCACTTGATCTCTCCTTGTTTAACACTCAGAATTGTACGGATAAAGGGTAAGTGGAGCAATCCTGGGAAGGAAGTGGCACCTTCCCCTTACACCTCGGTGTAGTAGCTATTAAAAAGGGAACCTTTAGGTCATCCAACTTGCTATATATAAGACATCCACTTTTATATAAGACATCCACTTGCTATATATAAGACATCTACTGATGAAAATATAAAATTGATTACTAAGATTAGCTGCGACAAAAAGCCCGTATAGGGTCCCAAGTGAGAATCGAACTCCCTATCAATGGCGATCTAATCAAGCTTGCTAACCACGACATCACACGAGATACCATAACGGTTAATTATTAAAAATTTTACGTTTAGTGTAATTTATAATGAAAATATTAAGCTTAGCTGTGACACAACGTCATACATATGATGTACACAGTGAGAATCGAACTCACAAACAATGGTCAACTAATACAAACTTGCTAACTATGACACCATCGGAGGTGCCCTAAGATTAAAAATATTAAGACATCTAAATTTGATATGCTGATGAAAATATTAAGTTAATTACAAAGTTTATCTATTGCATAAGGCCAGACGTATGGTTGGTTGGTTGGTTGGATTTATGGTATATCAACCCTTGTAGGTTATTCAATGCCAAATCTGGATATATATATATATATATATATATATGTGTGTGTGTGTGTGTGTGTGTGTGTGTGTGTGTGTGATTTGTAAACGAATAACACTGGTCAACAACAAATTTGTTGTCTGCGTTTTTTTAGCTGATTTAAGACGAATCTGATGCACTGAATCCAAAAATCACATTGGTTTTGCTCTATCCGGTCAACTTTTTGAGCTATGGTCACATGTCGTTTTTTACGTTTTTCTTCACATGTACGCATGCGTGAAGCATTTTAAAAGAAGTTGGTGGGGGTAAAATGCCATATCGAATAATTCTTTTGATTGGAAATGATTATTTTAATGACAAGAAGTATTCGGGTCCGATAGTTCTGGGTGATTATGTCGAAAAGGGACCAGTTTGAAGTCATAAAACCATGTTTTCTGTGCATGTGGGATAGTAGGGACCGTGCTCAGCATTACACGAAGAAGGACTGGCCTTTGCGGGAGGAATTGGTACCTATTTTCACACATGGGCCGGTTTCCTGAGAACCTAGGTTCAATGAGTGACGAGCAGGGGGATACATTCCATCAGGACCTGAAAGAGATGGAGACCAGGTATCAAGGTCGCTGGGATGCAGGTCATGATGGCTGACTACTGTTGGAATCTGAAGAGAGACCTCCCTGCCGCTGAGCATTCCAAGAGTTTAAAGAAACGGAAGTTCAAGCCCTGAAGTTTGAACAATGGTGAAGCAACATGCAATTTACGTGTACTTACCTTTATCAATGCCCACAATTCAGTTTACAGTAATCGATGTTTCTATCAGTTAATCATTATTTGTTGTAGGCAAAACATTTTTTACTCTTAAAAACACATTTAGGATGATATGTGTCGACAAAAATCAGCTGATAATGCCACAAAAATGTAATCGATTTTGTCAAAAGATCTGATTTTTTTCAAATCAACCTCACAAAAAAACCTGACCTGATGGAGAGAAACGGATGCCATTTCCTGATTCAGCTGTGCAAAAATACCTTAAATCAGTTGTAGAAATCTCGACAACATTCAAAAAGTAAAAAATTGTTGCCCAGTGTATTTTGTTGGTAAGATTTTAAACCAGCCAGGCAGAGTTGAGTTTCTGCCATTGAGGCATAGAGTTGGATTTGGGCCGTTGAAGATGTAGTTGGGTTTTTTCGGATCTCTACAGACAGATCTTAAACACAACAAGATGCGCTGCGAGTTGGGGATGGTTAGCATTGTAAGAATTGAGTCTCTCTCCTCGTGTCGAAGAACCGAAGTCAGAAATTAATAAACCGTTCGTATCTGAAACGACAGAGTCCCGCCTGTATTTGTATTGTGTGTTTGTAAATGTGTCTGTATCACAGTTGTGATAGACATCACCAAAGTATACAACACTTGGTCGTAATAGCAATGAAGATGTACTCCATATTCCCCAAAGCTCCAGGACAGGAACCACATCATCAGATGATTTAGTGTCATATCTAAGACACTCGTTGAAGTGGGGGGGTTGGCCCCCTCTACAGAGATGCAGTCGGCGTCTACTACAACCGCAGCATACTGGCTTGGCACCAAGTATATTCCTTGTTATTGACCATTTGGAAAAATAGTGTTTTTTCGGTGAAAAATTGCTCTATCCAACGGGGTTGCGGTGTTCCCTTTACTTTCGCAGTATCTTGCGGAAGAAAAAGAAACCAAAAATGTCCTGGGTATGACACGGAACTGCATCTGATGGTGAAGCTCCAGTTTAGGAGTCATGCAGAGTGTGGTGTTACTCGTTCGTTGCCATTACTCCCAGCTTCACTCTTATCAGAAGTAGTAATTCCCATTAGGATTCTACCTCTTGATCTGAAAAAAAAAACTCTTTGAAAATTATCAGTATTAGATAGGAATACTTGAAACCATGTAACTGTGCAAATTTTTGGATTAAGATAGGAATACTTGAAACCATATAGCTATGTGCAAATTATTTTTTATCTGATATGAATCCTTGAAGTAATAGAACTGTGTGTAAATAAATGAATATTATTAGGGAGGAGTTCCCGTGGCATAATGGCAAACGTAGTGGATTGCGACATCGTAGTAAGCGAGTTCGAACTCCAGTTGCACTCTTATATTCACTTCTGAGACTAGTAACCTTGAGAAAGTAATGACCCTTATTGTCTCCCAGCTATGGGTTAATAGTACTGCTATTGTTTTTCTACCAGAATGGCTTTGGCAAATGGCTTTGGCATTAAATAACCCACGAAGGCTTATATGCCATTAAACAATGAAACTAGGACTTGATTAGTAACTTGAAACGATATAATTGTATAGAAATCATTAGTATTTAGAATTTACTTGATGCTAAAATCATCAACAAATAATTTAAATCATTGGTCACTTGAAACCATATTTAGTGCTTCAAAAAAAAAAAAGAAGAATGATTTCGGCATTGAATAGACCAATGAAAGTTAACATTCTGTAAAACCAACCAACCAACTAAGAAGAGCGACAAACCGAGAGAAAAATGCGTATCTTTACCCAACCCCTGCACCACTAGCAGGATGTGACACAAGGCCAATTTTACTGCGGCATAGGGTTGGTTTGATTTCAGAGTTTTCTTTCTTCTTATAAAAGTCAGAAAGAAGAAAAAGGAAGAAAGGAACATTAAAAAATAATTTTTTTTTGTCTTAAAGAAAGAAAGAAAGAAAGAAAGGAAGAATGATTAGGACTGAAGAAAGAAAGAAAGATTAGAAAGAAAGAAAGAAAGAAAGATTAGGACTGAAGAAAGAAAGAAAGAAAGAAAGAAAAAAAGAAAGAAAGAAAGATTACGATTGAAGAAAGAAAGAAAGAAAGAAAGAAAAAAAGAATGATTAGGACTGAAGAAAGAAAGAAAGAAAGAAAGAAAGATTAGAAAGAAAGAAAGAAAGAAAGAAAGAAAGAAAGAAAGAAAGAAAGAAAGAAAGAAAGGAAGAAAGATTATGACGAAAGAAAGAAAGAAAGAAAAAAGAAAGATTAGGACTGAAGAAAGAAAGAAAGAAAGAAAGAAAGAAAGAAAGAAAGAAAGAAAGAAAGAATGATTAGGACTGAAGAAAGAAAGAAAGAAAGAAAGAAAGAAAGATTAGAAAGAAAGAAAGAAAGAAAGAAAGAAAGAAAGATTAGAAGTGAAGAAAGAAAGAAAGAAAGATTAGAACGAAAGAAAGAAAGAAAGAAAGAAAGAAAGAAAGAAAGAAAGATTATGAAGAAAGAAAGAAAGAAAGATTAGGACGAAAGAAAGAAAGAAAGAAAGATTAGGACAGAAAAAAAGAAAGAAAGAAAGAAAGAAAGATTATGACGAAAGAAAGAAAGAAAGAAAGAAAGAAAGAAAAAAGATTAGGATTGAAGAAAGAAAGAAAGAAAGAAAGAAAGAAAGATTAGGTCTGAAAAAAGAAAGAAAGAAAGAAAGCCGAGGACTTGGATAATAGAATTTATTACTCATGTTTATGGTATGGAGATGTTTTTGTAATTACTAATCCACAACCTGTTGTTGCTGACTGATACGGATTCATAAAGATGTAATTTAATCCAATAAAAATACAATTTTCCCCGATTTCATAACTGTGACTCGTCATATAGATCCAAGGTCATTGGGTGTTGACTTATTTCTGTGTTTGTTGCTGTTGTGGTTGTTGTTGTTGTTTTACCTGCTTTTTATCGATTGGGCGACAGAAATAACACCTGAAACTTTTGATGGCCGTATGTTCCCTACCCAGGATCAAGAGTCATTTGATGTACATTCTATTCCATATATTCATCCTGCTGTTCAATACACTTGGTACCACATTTCCCAATTTTTTTTTAACCCTTCAAAAAATATATTCAATAAATATCTTGCCTTACAAAAAGTCATTTCGATAATTTTATCATTCAACAAATGTCTTTCTGTCTGTATCGCTAAGGCTCCCGCCCCAATCTAGGCCAGATTCAAACCAAATTTCAAAATTTGAATGAGCTATTCCTGAAAAGATTTAAAACTGTATTTGGTTGCTTGCTTGGTTGGTTGGTTAGGTTTTATGGCATATCAACCTTTGTAGGTTATTTAGTGCCAAATCCATTTTTATGTAAATAATCAGTTCTATTTCAAACAATTCAGTCTAGCATGAGTACAGCTCAATTGTCAAAATCATTTCTATTTCAAACTATTCAGTTTATTCAAACAATTATATATAATAATTCAGTTTAGTGTAAGTACAGTTTCAATTTCAAAAATCAGTTCTATTTCAAATAATTCAGTTTAGCATAAGAACGCAGTTTAAATGTAAGTACGGTTTAATTGTCAAAAACATTTCCATCCCAAGCCACTCAGTTTAGTCCAACAATTCAGTTTAGCATAAGTTTGCTGTTAGATCTATTTAACCCAGAGATAGGGCCCTATCAGGTGCTACCACGCCGGGCCAGAGTGGACCTGGGAGCAATGGCAATGAAGGGGTGCTCCGTATTCCCCAAGGCCCCAGCATTTCCGGAACCTGACCATCAGACTGTTTAGTGTCATATCCAGGACACTCATTGGTGGGGGTACCCCTCTGCAGAGGTGCAGTCAGTGTATTTTACAGCCCCAGCCGACTGGTCAAACTGTATTTGGCTTACAGTATTCAATATCATACTCCCCAAAATAAAACTATTTCTTATACAAATAAAACGTTAAGTAACCTCCTGCTATCATTTGGATTTATCTGGTTGATTGATGCGTTTCGTGGTGGTGTCCTCGTGGTGTAATGGTTAAAGCGATGGACTGCGGAATCGGAGTAAGCGAGTTCGAACTCTAGTCGCGCATTTACGTTCACTTTCGGGAAAATACGCTTAGGAAATGTATGAATTTCCAGCTATGGGTTAAATTGTAACACTACTGTTCTTCTAGGTGAATGGCTTTGGCACTAAATAACCTGATATGCCATTAAACAAAGGAACCGAAACTTGGGGGGGGGATGATTTTCGGCTTCGATGGTATTGGTATCAATCTTGATCCTCTCATAAACCGGAAACGTTAGCCTTATTGTAAATCAAACCGGACAAGAAGTTCCCAAAATTTTTCAAGAAATTTGTTCACGAAATCGAATCTTGAATTTTTTTCTTTCAAAGATTTTAATTTTTAATTTTCAATTTTTTTTCAATGCTCCAAATGACAATTTCTCTAACACATATATAAAGAAAAGTGTTCGTGGTATAATGGATATCGTCGTGGGGAAATGGGTAGAGAGACACGAGTTCAAATCTTGGGCGAGACAGTTTGCTTTTCCTCTTACGCTAATACCCTTGAGAAAAGTATGAATTATTATCCCTCAAGCTATGGGTAAATAGTAGGGCAGACCCGGCTCTTCAGCTTTGGTATGGCAACCAGTCTAGAAGAAGGAAAACACTGAATTCAAATCCGTGAAACTCCGTTTAAAAATTGACCTAGTGTCGTATCTAGCTCATGTAGAGAGTTAGTATCCTTCCAAGCTGTAGTCGTGTCAGTACTATTGTATGGTTGCACTACTCAGACTCTAAAGATAGGCCTGGACAAAAGCTAGATAGAACTGCACAAGGATGCTGTTTGATGTTTTGAACAAATCCTGGAGGCAATATCTTACCAAACAACAGCTGTACTGCTACTCACCACCCATCTCACAAAGCATCCAAATAAGGCGAGCCAAACATGCAGAGCGCTGTGAAGAAATAAGGACCAATTCCTAAGCAACTATCTCCGATGGACTCCCACACGTGGACACACCAGTGTTGGTCGACCAACAAAAACTTATATTCATTAACTCTATGCAGACACTTGATACCGTCTAGAGGACTTACCATAAGCAATGTCCGTTAGGGACGGTTGACACGAGAGAGTCTAAGGGATCAATGCTATAGACACGTCTTGATGATGATAATGAAGTATCTGATTACATCTACTGCCCTTTTGATCTTAATATCTTTACCAAAGATTATCGTCTTTAACGGTCATATCGTGCTACTGTTTTCCCGCGTGTGTGAGAGTCATTAAAAAAAAAACATTTTCAAAAATGAATAGATAAAAAAAAACGCCCCTAATTATGGATTCAGAGAACAGGTAATTTTTTTCTTGGTGAGACCAAAAATTTTTCAGGATGACGCCGTCTTTAAACAAGCATCAGATACGTCCAGCATCAGTTTCTGTATATGCAGACATATGTTTACCGGTTCTGAAGCACGAAATGGGAGGAGAAAAAAGTTTTCGGAAAATTAACGAGGGAGAAGTTAAAAGGTGAGTAAGAAAGGAACTATAATAAATTGCATCTGACGGAAATTGCCGTTTGTGACAATTTATGTAAATAACATGTGTTAAACACAAAGGAAAAAAATACCTTTGACAAGTTTGATTAGAGATTTCATTGATAATGTGAATGCTTACTCTTCTTAGAAATTACAAGAGAAGTGGGGCGCTCCTGGAGTAATAGATATCGGTGACCCGAGTAGGAGGTGCCCGTGGTGTAATGGTTATCGTCGTACGAAATAGACACGGTGACACGAGTTCAAATCCTGGACCAGGCTAATTGCATTTCACATAGCACTAATACTCTTGGGAAAGGTATGAATCCAATTATTCTCCCTACAGCCATGGGTAAATAGTAGGACAGACTGGGTTCTTCAGCCTTGGTGTGGCAACTAGTCTAGGAGAAGGAAAACTCTGAATTCAAACTCCGCTTAAAAATTGACCTTGTGTCATATCCTACTCGAGCGGAGGGGTTGGTAAATATGGATATCGGCGACCCGAGTTCAAATCCTGTACGGAGCTGTTTATATTTCACGTTGGGAATCTAGCTGTTGGTTAAATAGTCGGGCAGACTGATCTCTTTAGCCTTGGTATTGCAGCCGGTCTAAGCGAAGGTCAGCTATCGATAAAGAACGGTTCAAAATTGAATATGTGTTGTATCCTGCTCGTGTGGAGGGGTTGGGTAAATATATACAAACGAAATTGGCCCAGTGGGTAGAGTGTTCGCCAATGGTCTGGGAGACCAGGGTTCAATCCCAGGTCGAGTAGTACCTAAGACTTTTTTAAAAAATGGTACTTGATACATCCTTGCTTAAGACTCAGCATTGTAATGTACGTATCAAGGGTATAGTGGAGCAATCCAGGGAAAGAGTAGTGCCCTCCCCTATACCTCCGTGTAGTAGCTATCGTAAAGGGAGCCTTCAGGTTTTCCTTTAAATGTAACAATTAAGATGTTACCATTTTTTAAGAAAAGTAAAATGATATCTTAAAATAACGGTGACATGAATATAACACTGAACACCATCTGATATTGAGGCTGCAGTTCTGGAGATCTAGGGAGTGTGGAGTACCCCTTCATTACCATTACTCCCAGGTCCATTCTGGCCAGATGTGGTTGTACATTTTGGGGACCCAATTATGGTGTCAAATAGACCTGTTTGAAATTTATTTATATTAGATAGGAATACTTGATTCCATATAACTGTGTGCAAATTATTTGTATTTGATAAGAATACTTGATACCATATAATTGTGTGCAAATTATTTATATTTAATAAGAATAATTGATACTATGTAACTGTTTGGAAATTATTTGTATTAGATAGGAATACTTGAAACCATATAACTGTGTGGAAATTATTTATATTTGATAAGAATAAATGATACTATGTAACTGTTTGCAAATTATTTGTATTAGATAGGAATACTTGATACCATATAACTGTGGGCAAATTATTTGTATTATATAGGAATACTTGATACCATATAATTGTGTGCAAACCATTTGTATTTGATAAGAATACTTGATACCATGTAACTATGTGCAAATTATTTGTATTTGATAGGAATATGATACCATATAACTGTGTGCAAATTATTTGTATTTGATAGGAATACTTGATAACATATAACTGTGTGCAAATTATTTGTTTTCAGAATAATAACGTGTAACTATAATTTTTAGCAAAGAATTATTATTATTATTTTATTCTTTTGAGTGTTTGTCACACGAACGTTAGCTGATGGTTTACCACTGGAGTTTGAGTGACAGCAAGTCTCCTTTAGTTTCCAGGACTCTTCTCAGTATTCTGGCCAATCTTAACGATGCTGTACTTTGGATGGTCTCCACTTGTCCTCTTATTTCCAAGTCCTCTAGTCCCTGTACCAATCCTTGGGTGTCTGTACCTTGTGCACCAATTACAATTGGTATCACCGTCACTTTCATGTTCCATAGTTTTTTCAGTTCTCTAGCAAGATCTTAGTATTTATCTTTCTTTTATTGCCCAGTCGGCTGGGGGGGGGGGGGCTGTAGAATACACCGACTGCACTTCTGCAGAGGGGTAAGACCCCCCTCCAACGAGTGCCCTGATATATGACACTAAACAATCTAATGGTGAGTTTCCAGCAATGCCGGAGCTTTGAGGAATGCTGAGTACCCCTTCATTGCCATCGCTCTCAGGTCCACTCTGGCCCGGAGTGGTAGCACCTGATAGGGCCCTATCTATGGGTTGAATAGAACTAACAGCATACTTATGCTAAAATGAATTGTTTGAGTAAAACTGAATAGCTTGAAATAAAAATGTTTTTGACAATTAAACCATACTTACATTTAAACTGCGTGCTTATGCTTAACTGAATTATTTGAAATTGAACTGTTTTTCGACATTAAAATTGTATTTACACTTAACTGAATTGTTACATATAACTTCTTGAATAGTTTGAAATAAATGTTTTTGACAATTAAACTGTGTACTTATACTAAACTGAATTGTTTTAAATAGAACAGATTATTTACATAAAAATGGATTTGGCGTTAAATTACCTACAAAGGTTGATATGCCGTAAAACCCACCAAACCAAACCAAACCTTATCTTTCATTTTGCTTTCTTTCAGTTTTACCCAATGGTCAGCCGGAACGGCATAGTCCACTATTCGACAGGTTCACTTTTTCTTTTTTCTTTTCTTTTTTTTTTTTTTTTTTTTTTTTTTTGACTATCATTAGTTCTGGTCGTCTGGCCGAGATTAAATAATCCGTTTATATCTCAAAATCCCAAAGGAGTTTGTGCGTCTTATTTTCTTGGACCGATTCTGGGTTCTGCATATATCATTTGTTCGTATGGTCAAATTTAAACTTCTCGCACAATTCCCAGTGGATCACCTTTCCTACCCAGTCGTGTCTACTCTTATATTCTTTTTGCGCTATTTTTATTATTTACTCGAAACCATATAGATGTGAGTAAATTATTAGAAATATTTGATGCCATACAATTGTGTGCAAATTATTTGGATTAGATAAGAATACTTGGTATCATATGACTGGGCCAAAAAAAACAAACTCTTTAGAAACAAGAGCGCAAAAATGTATACATGAACGAAAGTAAGTAAGGGGTAAGACTATGACATGAAACTGCATCTAACGGTGTTGTACTCCCTATATAATGGAATTCCTCCGTAAATACACGTCAATGAGAGCATCAGACGGAGTGCACCAATCAGCGTGACACAATCACGTGTGATACCATTTGCGTAGTGGACGGATAGTCACTACCCCACTGGACTCTCAGCTTCCTATCAACTAACTACTGTTTAACCAGGTTTACTTGTATCTTGTTTCTGTTACTTGAATATATCTATATTTCTATCAACCCTTTTGTGTTCCCCGTGTCTTTCTTTGACCAACATCACAACAGACGGTCAGGCTCCAGTCTTGGAGCTTTGGGGAATATATAGTACCCCTTTTTTGTCATTACTTCCTGGTCCACTTTGACTTTAAGTGATAGTACCCATTAGAATCACATCTTTGGGTCAAACAGAAACCATTTAACTGTGTGCAAATAAATCACTGATGTTTTAAGAGAATTGTTAGTGTTATATAGTAATACTTAAAAGTGTGCACAAACATATGATTTATACAAAATAGAATTATTCGTCTTACATAGGAATACTAGAAACCATTTAGCCATGTGCAAAAATTGAATTATTGGTATTACATAGCAATACTTGAAACTATTTGACTGTGTACAAATAAATGATTTATATTAAATAGAATTATTAGTGTTAAATAGCAATACTTGAAACCATTCTGTCGGCACACAAATGAGCTCTGATTCGTTTAAAAATGTCATCTACAAACTATGCGATTACAAATCACACACACACGCACGCACACACACACACACATATATGAACAAGATTTGGCATTAAATAACCAACAAGGGTTGATATGCCATAAAATCCAACCAACCAACCAAACAACATATCCTCAGCAAATTAAATACTACTGTTGTTACCCTCTCAAAGTTTTATGTGTCATTCTGATTCGTAATTCTTTATTTCGATGATATAGTTGGTCAGCGCCCATCTTCTCACTTTGATCTTTTGTTGAGTCACTCAGGCTGTATCACCTTGTCGTCCGCCATTTTGTTGTCTCGTTTGGGATATTGTCTTTTGTCGTCATCTGTCGTTGTTCGAAATTCTTATCTGCTGAAATGAGGAATAACCACAAGACTACAATTTTTATGAACACCTAATTTATTTATGACTTTGATGACACTTTTTCTTTCATCACCAGCTGCGGCAAACGGGGAGAGAGCAGAAAAAGATATAGCATTTCAACCGCTCAAGTCAAGTCAAGCGTTTCTCACTCATTAGAAAACTTGTTTCTAATTTCTTGAACCAATTTTGGTCGCCTGATTGAAACC